>PVIC010005589.1:0-57268 GCA_004025085.1 Thryonomys swinderianus | reverse complement strand
AAAGTCATTAAATTTTAAAGACACTATGTATCAAGGCATTAGAGCAAGTACAATATACAGATTTAGCAGTAAATCTGTCGCTTTACATCAACCTCAAACAAGTAAGTACCCTTCCACCCATTTACCCCAGTTCCTGAGACCAGGATCAAGGTGAGGATCTCACCATCTGTCACCACAGTCTGCCACGGGGTTGGAGCATGACATTCATGAGACTCCTTGGTAATTATCCAAAGACCCTTTCAATTTGCCAAATTATCAAATAAGCCAAACAAAAATTACAACATGCTCTAGTGATCCACACCACAAGCACAGCACATTTAGAAGAGAATATGACAAAGGAATGATCATCAAAGGCAAAAATGCACTTCTATTCTGTGTGGTGTACTTTTCAGGAGGGAAATACAACCAGAATGAATGATACTTTCTAGAGAGGCTGTCAGCCCAACTCTCTTCACCTCCACATTCAGCAAGGATCTTGGGTCTTGTCACAGGCACAGTGTAGGGAAGGACCATGACACACTTGCCTGACAGCATCAAACATCCACCTGGACAGTTCCAAGAACGGAAAAGGCCAGTGGACACTCACAGCTCTCCTGAGCAAGGCCTCTGCTTTTCTGTGTTCTTTTGTCCTTCCTGCATATTTTTAAGATGCAGGACACTCTTAAGGGGGTATATACACAAGTTTGAAAATACGTGGAGTGCTCAGTGTGTGTGGGAAAGCTAGCAAAGGGTGGAACTGTGTAAAACTCTGCTTTGGTACATCACTCAGAGACAACAGTCTAACTCACCTGTCATGCTGGGGATTCCCACTAAGCACAAACTATAAGAACAATTCCATCTATCTTATGCTTGTATCCCCAACACCTGCCCAGTTCCTGAAACTTGGAAGGTGCTCAACAAATACTTGTTGCCTGGAAGGATGGCTGAACAGAGGTGATCTGCTTAACCCTAAGGGACTGGTACAAGGCAGGGCTCAGATGACAAAGCGGTGACAACCTCACAGCTCAAAGCTGTGGTAAGAGAGCTATGTCACCTGTCTCCCTACTTCTCACTAGCATTGCAAGGCTATAGTGGAAATGCTGAGATGCTTCCGTGCTGCAGGGCAAAGGCCCCACAAGCAATGGTCCTGATGAGCCGGGCACATGGAGTCCATTCTAAGCTCTGGCTCGTCTCAGAGGAACCAAAAGCTGGAGGAGCTGAGAGCACAGAAACGTTCTGCCAATACACACATTCAAAGCAATCCTGATTCAAGTCCCAGCGACATATTTCACAGAATAGAGGAAATAATCCAAAAATTCACCTGGAACCAGAAGAGACCTACAATAGCAAAAGCAATTCTAGGTGACAAAGACATGGCAGGGGGTACCATAATCCCCAACTTGAATCTATACTGCAAAGCCACTGTGATAAAAACAGCGTGGTAATAGCAAAGAAACAGACCCTCGAATAGCAATCCAACATACTAGAAGGTGCAGAAATAACTCCAGACATACTAAGTTATTTCCCCTTTGACAGAGGAGCCAAGGACCCTCACTGGAAGAAAGACAGTCCCTTTAATAAACGGTGCCAGAAAAACTGGGTTTCAATCTGCCAAAGATTAAAACTGGACCCATGTCTTTCACCATGCATTAAACTAAAATCCAAATGGATTAAAGACATAAATATTAAAACAAACAGTAAACCTGCTGGAAGAAAGGTTAGGTAGAACTCTTGAAAACACAGGCACAGGAAAAGACTTTATGAACAAAATCTCAGTAGCATGGAACTAATGAAGAATCAACCACTGGGACCTCATCTTATCAAAAAGATTCTGCAAAGAAAGAGAAACCAACAGAATGAAAAGACAACCTACACTGCAACATGGGAAAAAACTTAAGTGGTTCCTCAAAGGACTACTATCTAGAAACTATAAAGAACTTAAAAAATCATACACCCAAATTTAAAGACCCAGTTCAAAAATGGGCATCAGCAATGAATAGACATTCCTCAGAGGAAGAAGTAACACCCACAAGTAAACATATGAAAAAAATGTTCAACATCACTGGTCATTTGAAAAATGCAAATCTTGAGATTCCATTTTACTCCAGTAAGAATAGCTGCTATCAAGAAAATAATCAACAACAAATGCTGGTGGGGCAGTGAGGAGAAAGGAACCCTGCTCTACTGTTGCTGGGAATATAGACTGGTGCAACTGTGGAAATCAGTGTGGAGAGTCCTGAAAGAACTATGATTAGAGGTCCCACTTGATTTGAGCCTTCTATTCCCCTTCTGGTTATCTTTCCAAAAGAATTAAAACATCATGCCACAGTGATATATGTGTACCCATGTCTATAGCAGCACAGTTGGTAATAGCTAAATCTTGGAAACAGTCCAAATACCCATCAACTGGAGATTGAATAAAGACGATAGGAACTTTTAAAAATATAAAATGGAGTACGAGTCGGCCATAAAGAATAATAAATTAGAGACATTTATAACTGAATGAATGCACATTGAAGTCATACTCTTAAGTGAAAGAAATAGGACACACATGTAAATACTGAATGTTTCTCTTGTGTTGGAGAACAGCAAGAGTAAATGAGGACCAAAATGTATAATAGATAATGTAAAAGAGGAAGTAATGGCCCAAAAGGGGAGGGCATAGGAGGAGAGGAAAGAAATGCTAAGAAGGAAAGAAACAAATAAGAAAACAAGGAAAAAATGGAAGCAAAGTTTTTATAGATAGAGAGGAGCTGGGAGGAGGAAAGGAAGGCAAGGGAATGGGAAAAAACCAAGAACTAATATACATCATGTGCAGGTAAAAATCCCTAAAGATGAATGTGGTCATAATGTATCCCTAAAACGTACCAATAACCTTAAAGGAAAAATAAAACTTTAAAAAGAAGAAACAGCCTGTCAAGAGACAAGTGCTTCTACCGCTATTGTTCTGATGACTCTCATTCTCCTAAAGCTACCTGGAGAGGAAAGTGGTTTTTGGGGTTTTTTTTAGGAGCCATCTTGCCTAGAACAAATTTCATTTCTTTTGTTAAAACACTGTATTTTCACTCAGGAGGCAGAGGCAGGAGGATTGCTGAGCTCAAGGCTTGCCTAGGCTACATAGTGAGCTCAGGGCCAGCCTGAACTACAAAGCGAGACCCTGTCTCAAAAAAAAAAAAAAAAAGAATAATCACTCTCTCAAGAAAATAACTACCATTATCAGGTCAAAGATTGCAGAACTATACCTCCAATGTCCTTTTTGTTTGTGCATATGGAAAAAAATCAGCTGAAAGCAAATATTACATCAATCAACCTATAAATAGGATGCAGGTGTTGGTAGAACAGGTCTTGGAGGAACAATAACCTCCTACCTAAATATACACCTTTGAAAGGGTCAGTGACCTTGGGTATAATTACCTTACAGTTTTCTAAATTGCACCACAGTGATAGAAGGCGTTTGTGCGTGTGTGTTTGTGTGTGTGTGTGTGTGTGTTTAAAGCTTTCTTATCTGTGTTGTGAAATATTCTGGGAAACCAGATTAGAATCACAGAGCTTTGGACACTAACCCTTTTGCTTGAGGATACTGCATAAATTATTGGTCACACAGAGACTGCACTGTATTCAAAGGAGTCTGCAGCAGATGAAAAGCTTTTATTTTGGTAAAAAGCAAGAGAAAGAGAATAAAAACATGTGGGTGGATAGACTCCGAGAAGGGCTGTCATCCCTCAAACTTCCTTTGGCCTTTGTTGTGTGCCCTTCTCCATCTTTTTCAGATAATTTCCCATATCAGTTGACCACACTCCCACCTATCGATTTCCTTAAGCTGGAAACAAGGCGGTCCCTCTTGATTTCTCTGTCTCCCTCACTCGCACCCACGATCCAACCAGCCACTCAGGTTCTACCATCCAAATACACGCTGCACACATCAGCCTCCCCCTCCTCAAAACCCCCCTCCTCAGCCCCCTCACTTCTGTCTTTCTGAGAGCTCGAACTGGACCTCCTGCTCCCACTCCTTATTCTCTCTGTACACTTTCCACTCAGGACAAACACCGCACCCAGCAAGTTTTAGAGCCCTGTAGTCACTTCCCCTGTGCCCAGAAGAAAACCTCAGATTCTATGGCACAGTGTAGGACAAAGCCTCTGCCTGCCTTTGCAACTTGCTCAGCATTTCAGCCATTCTGGGCTCCTTTCTGAAGGCAATCACTCCTTCAGAGCCTCTGCACATGCTGGGCCTGCCTGAAACAGCTGACGCCCTGGACTCTGGTGTGCTAACCCCCGCCCGGGTCCTCAGAGAGGCTCCTCAGACCCACTCAGCAGTTCTGAAGGGTGAATTCTCTTTAACCCTCAAATTCTACTTGGCAAATACATATGTGATGTAGATTTACTTCTTACCTGTTTTACCCATTAAACTATAAACTATATGAGAGCAGAGATGATTCCCAACAGCCTATGTTTTAAAGACCTGAAGCACACTTTCTTTTATATGTAATTAACAGTACTCTACAACTGATAATAATCAGAACAAGAGAGAGAAAACACTGACTTCCAAGGGACTTTTGTAAAAATCATTGTTTACTTCTGATTTGGTTTCTCAACATACCTTCTCAGGCCAATTTCCAGAATAAAAACTTGGCTAGGAGACTTATACTCATAAAAAGTACAAATTTCCCAATGTTATATGTGATTTTGAGATGCATATAAATTGTACCAATAAAGAATTAATTAAAAAAAAGAGAAAAAAAAGTATCACCAAGCCTCACCAGCTGATAATAAACTAGATAATTACCTCAAATGTCACAGACTTCACATTATGCCTGTTTGATTCAAATCCTTTACTGCCAGTCTAAGAAGTTCTCTGACAGTACACAGTATAAACTTACAAGTACTAAATTAATGTAAAATTAGGTTGCAGCTGGATAAACACATTTGTATATTACTAAATTTTCCTCAAGGATTCTAAACATAACTCTGTTATATAGACAACATTATCACAGGAACCTCTAGTCAGATTCTGAGACCCAGTTTTTGCAGTCAAAAGTTCTCCATAGTAAAACTTCTCCCAACTCTTTATCATGAGCATTAGTATTATCACTGTTTTACAAAATTGTTCTGATAAAAGCACACAATTCTCCAGTGTCAACTGTTTCCTATTTCTAAAACTTCTTCACTTAAATTCTGAAAGTTTTCAACATATTACTTCAAATGAGACTCTACGTGGGAAAACAAAAAGATGAGGGGGGAAACTCATTCTAAAGAATAAACCAAGAAGATAACACAAAACTTAGTCTGCTACTTTTAATGACTGAAATCTTTAGTTGAGTATTTTTTACTATCCAGTCAATTTAAATCTAAGAACACACAGTATAAATAGAACTCCTCCAGAAAGTCTGCTAACATGACATGTGTTTATTTAATGTTTAATATGTGGAAGGTCTTCTACATGCAATACCATTAAATCCTCTTGGTTACACTGTTATACAGGTGCCAAGATGTTGCTCTACTTTGCACATGAAGAAAAGGCTCAGAGAGGTAAGTAACTTGGCAAAGTTGAACTTCAAGTAAGAGACAGGGCAGGGATTTCAAGCTACCAAGTCCATGCACTTAATAACTGCTCTACAGCAACAAGTATGGGTGCTTTACCCACAAAGAATGTGTGATGTGCAGCTAGCTTTTTCTCAGATTATACCCATTACTCTTTCATTTTCAGATTTAAAATTCCCAGGTATCTTGATTGTCCATTATAGCTCAAATCACTACTAAGTCACTATTTTATTTAGTATGTGGTATATTGCAGGCCCCATCACAGGCACTGGTGAAGCAGAGAAGAAAGGAAGCACACACCATTCCTGGTAGATGAACTAGAATACAGTACACAGGATGACAGGTAGCACTTTGGGAGCAATGTGCAGAGACCGACTAACTCCATGAAAGGGTAGACAACCCTGTTTTTCTCTTTACAGAAACAACACATGAGCTAAGATTCAAACAAGCACAGGGAAGAAAGGGGAGGAAGAGGCATGTCAGCAAGAGGAAAAATACTTGGCAGAGGTGTGAAACTGCAAGCATATGGCCTTTGAGGAGGAGAAGCTGGGTTTGGCAGTACCCCAGAAGAGAGAAAAAACCCAAGGTTCACCCCACAGCTTAACACTGAAAGGGAAGGGTCTTATGAGGTCTTGGTCAGATATAACCAACAGGTGGGGACCCCACAGGAAAAACATAGGAAAAAAGTACTGATAGGGATGGGTTTGACTCTTCCTCATGAAATTTACAGGAACTCTCATTTTCAGCAAGGTGCATAAACTCCCTGAACCAGTTTCCCCCATGTAAGACACAGATAACATATTTTTGGGGGGTTGTGGTAAGCTGTAAATAAATTCATTCTATCTATACAAAGCTTCTGGTACAAAGCAACTGTTCAGAACATGCTGGTTCCTTTTATCGCTAAAAAGGATGGACTCAACTAACAACTTTCAAAATCATGGGAAGCCCCTATTTCCCTCACTCTTATCACAGAAATTGGTGAGAGTCTGTGAATAAACTTATCCATTCCAATAAACTTATCAAATGCCAAATCTTGGCATAAGTGCGAGGCATGCAAAGATTTTAACTCTGAGAGTGAAGGAACTAAAAATGGCAGTCTGACTGGAATCAACCAATGCACAGGCAGTTGGAAAGCAAGGGTAAAAACAGTGACAACAGTCAGAAGATTTCTGTAGTAAATTAGGTAGATGGTGCTTTGAACTAGGGTAGCAATGGTAGGGTCAATGGTGATATAATTTGCAGGTATAACGTGAATTCTCAACACAGTGCCCATGGGCTGGAAGAGACAAAGGGCCCTTCAATGGCTTTGCTATTTCAATCTGAGTAACCAAAAGAACGGAGCAGTCACAGGTGAATAAGGAAGGTCTGGATGAGAAGCAAGTGGGGCAGGCAAGAGAAGGTGGTTCATGGACACTTCCAATTCGAGGTATCTGTGAGACATCCAAGTGCAGACACTGTCTAGACCGTGGATGAACCAGTCTGGAATTCACAGGAAATGTCTACATTGCACAAGAGCTGTCTAGACTAGAGGCATAAAGTTGGGAGATGTCTACATATAAATGATATTAAGAGAGATAATTCTGAGTAAATATATATTAACTTTGAAGGGTCCTGGGCTTAACTGTTACCACTCACACAGTATGACCTTAGTCATTCCTTTAAAACTCTTCTCAAGCCATTATTTTTGTGTGAAGTAGGATAATAAAATATATATTAGGAATTATATAAAGTAGGTACAGAAAACATATGGTTCCGAACACGTTAAGCTCTCAAATGGTCCTGATTTAACAGGGCTGTAGGCAAATGAGTGATTATCAAATGTGTTTTATTAGAAAGATAAAACCCCTCTCTCTTCTCTGCTTTCCATTTCTTTTCACTGAAATGAAACCTTCCATCATGAATTTCTTGCAATAGGAAAGAGGTCCAAGGGAAATGGGAAATTAACAGAATGAAGGTATGCCATGTACAGGAACCTAATAACCTCAATTAATGTAAACATTGTGTGCCGTAACAGGAGCTAAGATTAACAATCTCAGCAAGAATGAAAAATGAGATAGTGAACTGAAAGAGGAAGGAGGGGGAAGGGAGAAGGGAAGGAATGGAAAGGGAAGGGAAGGGAACTAACAAAAAGGGAAGAAACAAGCTGTGGTAACCATTCCCGAAGATAACTGTCAACTGAATGATCTAAAAACATGAACTAATAAAATTTTTAAAATTTAAATATTCTTAAAAGTAATATTCTCAGTGTCTAATTCCCACAGGCAAATTAAAACAGTTAACACAATCTAGATAATTTCTTGATAGCTCTGCACATTTTTGTATACAAGGCTATATATACTGTTCTATAACATATTATTTCCTTTAATGAAGTGGACACCTTTCATCTCTTTCAATTCATGACAGCATCATGCTCTCTTAATGATATAATTAATGAGTTTTCCATTCCCCTTATTAACCTCTCTTATACTATTTCCTCTCTGTTGTAAGCTCTTCCTCTCACTGAATAACAGGCTCTTTTCTTTCATGTCATCTTTTTTATATTGCCCATATTAGGGAAAAGATGTATTACTTGTTTTTCTGAATCAGGCTTGTTTCACTTAACACTGATCTCCAGGTTTATCCATTTCCATCCAAATTACAAAATTCCTTTCTTCTTTATGTCCGAAAAATATGCCATTGCAATACTGTACCAGGCTTTGTTTATCCACTGCTGGGCTCCTAAGCTGGATCCATATCATGGCTACTGTGAATTTTGCTGCAATAAACACTGGTATGCAGGTATCTTCATAGCAGACTAACTTTAATTCCTCAGGTACCCACCAATGACTGGTCATGTGGTAGTTCTAGTTTTAGTTTTCTGAGGAACCTCTATGTCAATTTCCACAGGGGTTATACTATTCACTCCAGCAATAGGGGAAGGTTCCTCTTTCCCACATCTTTGCCAACATTCACTGTTTTTGTATTCTTGGTTACAGCTATTCTGACTTTGATGAGATAGAATCTCAATTTAGTTTTGATTTGGCTCCCTAACATCTAAAGATGCTCAATATGATTCCATACATTTATCAGTCATTTGCTCTTCTTTTGAGGAAATGTGTGTTCAATTTTTGGTAGGTTATTTTTTTCACTAATGCCTCTAAGTGGGTGTTAGTGTGATATTCTAAATAGGCGTCAGTCTCCCTAGGATAAACAGCATTGCTTGATATTCTAAGTAGGCGTCAGTCTCCAGGGGTGAAGGCCCAGGACTCTGACCCATCCCCACCGGGAAGACTCCTGACTAAAAATCCTTATGGGTTTATTACGTGGCTTGATTTCATTGGAACCCCACTTAATCAAGATTACCTAAGCAACTATACTTGTTGTAATCTTAGTGATTATGGTTTTGTCCATTTTGTGATTTCTCACTGTACCAATATCACCTAAGTGACTGTATTTGCAATATTACTGGTTGACTATAATTTTGTCCCACCTTAAAACTACCTCATCTCATGGCTTTGTTCCATAAAAGCCCCCTGGAAAATGAGGTGAGTGGGTCTCCCATTTTTGGGTCTCCCTTCTGACCAAGGGCAGAAGCTTTCTTTCTCAATAGTTTTTCCTACTCTTAATCTCTGTCATTCCTAAAATTCATTCATCGGTTTTAGAGAACACGAACTCATGTTTCAGGTATCTAGCAGGTCAGGAGGTAGGCCTTGCTCCCCTAAATCAGTTTTAATTAGCTCTTTGACCCATTTTGAATTGATTTTATACAGACTGAGAGATAGAGACCTACTTTCAGTGGCCTACATATAGACATCCAGTTTTCCAAGCACCATTTGTTAAAAGGTTATCTTCTTCAAAGTACGCTTTTAGTTTTTTTGTCAATAATCAGATGGCTATAGTTGTGTAGGTTTTCTTTTTTTTTTTTGTGACCTCTATTCTATTCCATTGGTCTATGTGTCTATTTTCTATGCTAGACCATGCTGTTTTTGCTACTATGGCTTTGTAGTATAATTTGAAATTAGGTATTATGATGCCTTGCTATTTTTGCTTAAAATTGCTTTGGCTGTTCTGGGTCTTTCACATTTCTGTGAGAACTTCAGGTAGTTTTTCCTTTTTCTGCGATGAATGTCATTTTCATGTGGATTGCACCAAGTCCATAGATCATTTTGGTACTGGGGCCATTTTAACAACATTAATATTGCCAATCGATAAAATGGGAGGTCTTCCCATCTTCTAGCATCAATTTCTTTCTTTCTCAATAAAGTTTTTCCTACTTTTAACCTCCATCATTCCTAAAATTCATTCTTTGATTTTAGAGAACACTAACTCATGCTTCAGGTACAGTGTAAATTACAATCCTGTTTTTTACCTTGGTTAAATTGTTTCCTAGGTTTAAGTTTCTGAGAACAGAACTGTTTGCCTGATTTCTTTTTCAGCTGATACATTACTAGTACACAGAAAAACTATTTTTAAAAAAACATAACATTGATTTTGTTCCCTGAGACTGTTTACTACTATCTTCTCAAAAATCTCTTTGACCATAGACAAATGCAAAGATAATTAAGGGAAACTGTATTTTTAGAAAAGTAGATTATTATTATCTTCATCCCCAGGAATGTACTCAACTACAATTTCTGCAAGTGGAGATAAAAACACTTTTCTAGTGTGTGGTGTGTGTCATTTTGCACATTTGGACTTTAAAATTAATAGCACTAATAAAATCTGACAAACCAAATGAAGTAACATTAATGAAATATTCTGAGGGACTATAATGGATAGCAACAACTATGTACTATGATGCTGAGGACAACTATTTCCTAATTCTGGAAGGTGCTACTAGGTTACCTTAATATCCATGATGAGTTTTAACTTCTCTGAGAATGTGTTTCAAAGATTATTAATAGCATGTGTTTTGTGATGATTCAGTTAAAAAAACACTTCATTTTTCAAGGTCTATGAATTACTGTACTCTTTTTTCTTTCTTCTTGGTAATGCTAGGAATCAAACCCAGGACCCACAAGTCTAGACACATGTTCTACCACTGTCCTACTATATTCTAAAACCAAAAAGTAGGTTGCTTTATGTATTAAAATGATGGCTCAAAACATTATTTACCTTATCCCTAAACAGTTAATTTGAAATTTTTAAAAATAAAAGAATTATGGATTATCATAATAGAAAAGAAAAAATACTGAGAGGAACTGCTAAACTAAAATTTATTATACATTTAGCTGGGTGTGGTGGCTCACACCTGTAATCCCAGCACTCAGGAGGCAGAGACAGGATTGCTGAGTTCCAGGTTTGCCTGAGCTACATAGTGAGCTCAGGACCAGCCCGGACTACAAAGCGAGACCCTGTCTAAAAAAAATAAAAATTATTATACATTTAACAAAAGACCTTACAGATTATATCACATCTCATTTAAACATTTATTTGCAAGAATTTTTCCTTAAAAAGGAAACAATGGCAGTCCATACATGATGAAAGACTCACAAGTAAAACAGCAAAGTATAAAAGTAGCAGGACGAAATATTGGATGCTTTCATAATTTTTGTAATGAAAAAAGAATGCCTTTGATGGTAAGACACAAAATAACAGCCATATGAAAATTTATAAATCCGACTATACAAGTATTTAAAATGCCTGCAAAAAAGAATACAATAAACTATAAAAATTTATTTGCAAAATATATAGCAGTGAAAAATAATCTTAATATAAGGTTATTGTATGTCAATAAAAACAAGTTTAAAATAAAATTATGTGAAAAATATTAAAGCATTGTAAAGTATGAGTGTTTATTGAACATATTTACCAATATTCACCCTCATTTGAAATTAAAGAAACAAAGATCATAACTGTAAAAGTTTGTCATGCTTACCCTGCACTGTTTCCTTCACTTTACAGGCTTAAAATATTATTCATTCTTCCTAACATCATACTGCTAGGAAATAGCATAACTGTCATTTATAAAAACATTTGTTAATATGCACTACTGGTAAAAGTGAGCCACAGGAAACTTTCCAGAATGCTCTGCGTGAGGCAGAGGAGGTGCCCAGAGCTATGTGATACTTCCTGCTTCTTCTACACTGGCCCCAAACCACTCACTGGCTGCATAAATAATTTACTGAGTTTGGGGCTCAAACCCAATGCTACCCAGAGAAACTAAAAAAGACTTACAGAAACTGGCCTTGAAGTGTTATCCTAAGAACCCAAATGAAGGAGAAAAGTTTAAACAGATTTCTCAAACTTGTAAAGTCCTCCCTGACACCAAGAAAAGGGAATTATATGACAAAGAAGAACAGACAATTGAGAAAGTTGGAGCAAATAGTGGTTTAGGCTCTCCCATGGATATCTCTGATATGCTTTCAGAGGAGGAAGAAGGATGCAGAGAGAAAAGACAGGTAAAAAATGTGATGCATCAGCTCTGTTATGTTAGAAAATCTATACTGTATAATAGGGCACCAAGAAAAATGACTCCATAAAAGAATATGCTGCCATGAAGGCCAGAGTGGTAAGGAAAGAACAACAGTGTGATGTCCCAACTGCCTAGGTACTGGAATGCGAATAAGAGCTCACCAGATGGGACCCTCAATGGGGCATCAGATTCAGGCTGTGGGCATAGAGTGCCAGAACTATGAGGAACACATCAGTCTGAAACATAAATGTAAAAGCTGCATTGGAAGGAAAATGGAAGAAAATTCTAGAAGTTCGTATTCTCAAAGGCATGAAGGAAGGCCAGAAATAACATCCCATGATGAAGGAGACCAAGAACCAGGACGAGAGTGAGGAGATATTCTCATTGTATTAGATCAGAACCATGTTGGTTTTACTCAATGAGGAAAAGCACTTTTCATGTGTACGGTTATACAACTAGACAAAGCTTCTAAAAGCGAAGATTTACTCTTGACAACTGAACCACAGTCATTACTTCTGATCTAGGTCATACTGTTAAGTATAGAGATATCAAGTGTATGATAAATGAAAGTGGGCAGATTTATTGCAGACCACATGCAAAGCCTCAAATTTAAGACAAACTTTCCTGATAATGGCTTTCTCACTCCTAATAAACTCTCTTTGCTAGTAAAACTCTAGAATAAGGTAGTAGAAGAGTGATGAAATGGATCAAATAAAACTGGTAGACTTTTACACAAATGAGGAAAGATGGCACTTTTATAATGAAGAAGCCTGTGAGGATGACAAACTTCCTTCCAGAGTTGGTGTCCAGAGTCATACTTCTTAATGGTGGAAGAAAATAATAGCTGGTGCTTTTTATATGAATGCATGAAGGACAATAACCATCATATGTTTACTAATTTTTATTGTTTTAATATTAATGTTTTAAAAGTTGAGTGAAAAATAAAAGCTCCAACTTTCACTGTTATGTATGATGAAGTAGATGTTCAAGGTGAAGTTTAACACCTGTGAAAAGTAAAAAGTACCTAATCCTGGCATCTGTTAGGCTATACATTGGAATTAATTTCAACTGTATACCAGAATAGGCTTAGACTGAAATGCTAGGTATATTATGTAAACTTCAGGGTGTGACCCTTCATTATTAGCTATGGATTAAAACTATATTTACTGGCAATCAGAAAAATAAAAATAATTTGTAGGGAAGTGTTGGTATGTCTAATTATGTGAATTAAGTGGGATTCATTGTAATGGTTCTGCTTTCTTTTATGTCACCTATTACATAATATATAATTTAAGTGGCATAATATATAAGTGGCATAGTAAGTGGCATAATATATAATTTAACCTGTGGTATAAGTCACAGAAATGATACCTTTCTAAAGAAGAAGCGTATCTTAATTAATATGCTTCTTCTTAAGGACTTGAATTACTAGGATAGTATCCAATTCTGCTGTGTCACCTTTCTTAAAAATTTATTTTATTGGTATACTTTAATATACATTATGATCACATTCAACATTGAGGGTTTGCACCGGTACATGACACAGCTTGATTCTCATTTTTTTTCACTCCCCTGCCCTTCCTACAACCCCCCTCCCCCTTGGGCCACGTTTTGAATAAACACACACAAACACGTGGGCTAGGGATTCAGCTCAGGGGTTCCAGCATCTGCCTGGCAAGTGCAAGGTCCCAGGTTCAGTCCCCAGTACTAAGAAAACAAAACAACAAAAACAAAACAAACCACCACTCACACATATATAATATGTCAGTTCTGGTTATATCCTTTTTCCATTCTCTTTCGATCAGCAGTGACTTCCAGAGTTAGGTAACTTTGAAATTAAAGTGAAGAGACTATACATGGAAAGGTAACTTACATGTGTAATATAGGAAGGTATCCTTAGGAATGTTACAGACTTATGATACATGTTCCAGGCTTATTTTAATTCATTTCAGCTATGCTCCAATGTAACTGTAATGCTGATAATACAGCAAGTTATGATGAATAGTTTTACTTTATATGCTTTAAAACCAGCACATTCATATGCTTGAATCTGGGTAGAAGAATTTAAGTAATTCATGAAATGTATGAATGTCTCATATATTGATCACAAAGCAAAGAAAGAGTGAAACACAGCAGGCATTATCACACATTATTACTGATAATGTTTTAGCTCAGATTCTTGGAGGGAAATGGCTTAAAGGGAATTCAAAGATCTGAAAAGGCTACATGAGTTTTTCCTGCTCCTGAGAGTAACATCTTATTTGTTGTGGTAAAATCAAATTCTACGAAAATCATGTCCCTTCTAAAGACAATTTGTGTGTTTCCAAAACATAAAAACTGCATGCAGCAATCATATTGTGGCTAAATATTGTTTCTGCATCCTTATATATCCCAATAAGGTAAAAGACAAAGTTCGATGTCATGAGGCTTCCTTCCTCCCCTCTATTATGACTGCACATTCATCCCACAGAACTACAGGACGTGGCAGAGGGCCCATGTCCCCTCTCATCACTGCCAAAGGAGGCATACAGTTTCTAAGACCCAGAACAGTTACAGAAGAATCACTCATGACAATCGTGCCACATGTCTTATACTTTCCTCTCCATTGCAACTAAAAATCGAAGTATGATCCAGCCCAGACATGCATGATTACACAGTACAAGTTAGGTTTCTTTGGACCATCATCTAGCAATATTCAGCAAAATTCTATACCTATAAGCTATACTAATCTATCAACTCCACTTATGTAAATATATTTATATTCACCCTGAAAGCCTTAAAATAGGCAAAACTGAAGACAAACTAATAGTCCATCAACAGAGTTCCACTTAAATATACTGTACTACAGTCATATAAAAGACTACTATTTAAATAAACATATAGAGCTGTTTTTCAAAAAAGAATGCAGTGAGTCTAAATGACAGTCTCTACATTTTTAAACACATAATTTAAAAAGTAAAACCTCAAAGATATAATAATATGATTACAAACTTTCATTTAGGTAAAATTAAAGGAAGACAAAAATATGTAACAGGTATTTATTATGAAAGCACATTTCTAGAAGGTTATATAAGGTCATCTATACTCTTTGGCTAGGTGATACTTGTCCTCTGTCTTCAAAACCAGCAAAGGTAGGTTGAGCTCTCCTGTCACATTACTTAAGACTTCTTCTGCTTCCCCAGTCCATGGTTAAGAACCCTTGTGATTACACTGAACCCACAAGGGTGTTTTACAGTTAGTTCATTAGCAACCCTAACTCTGGTTTAAATTGCCATTTCCCTGTGCAAATTGGTGTTACTTAATAGATCCAGGGATTATTAGAACACACACATTTTGGGCCACTATGGTTTCTCCACTCCAATACTAATGGTTGAATGTAATAGTTTTATAACAGTAGTAAGAGGCAGGACTTTTAAAAGGCATCTAGATCTTAGAGGCTGTATCCTTATGAAGAGATTAATGCCATTATCTCAGGAGTGTGATACTTATGGTGTGAGCTCTTCATTCTCTACCAATAATAATTCTTAAAAATTAATCCTACCATTGTCTCATAGCTGAGTGCAAGGCTTCATTCTTTGCTAATCTTAATTCTTTCAAAAATAGCCACAAACTGGTCTCTTACAACACTGGTAATTTAGTGATTCTAACATGATTGCTTGGCACATAAACATGTCTAGGCTTCACTGAAGAAAAAAAGCAGATTACTGTAGTAGCAGCAGAATTTGCAATAAATAGCAAATTAATCTGCTTGCTACTAAAATTATATTCATGGCCAGTGTAAAGGATGAATATGCAGTAAGAACTCTGCATTGCAGGATGACACATTTCTAAAGCCCTTAAATGGAAATCATCTAATATCTGCATAAACATCACCCAAGCTCTCTTGCTCATATTCAAAGACAGATATAGCCCCAGAGAGCTATAGTTCCTCTGAGGAAGTCCTTGAACACTCCAGAAAACATTTTATACAAATGGTAACTTTGAATCAATCCAAAGAAAAGGGACGGAAAGGGACAAAGTGAGGAGAACAAGATACAAAGGCAGAAAGGCCAAAAAACAGGGTGGGGGGGGGCTTGATATATACATGCATTTCCATGAAAAAAGTTCTACAGAATAAAATTAGAAAAGAATATTCTTTAGGACATCAAATGATTTTATAGTTAACTGTACACCTTTTTGGCTATGGTAATAAATCCACAAGGAACTGGCAGCAAACAGCACCCCACAATGACAGGGACATATCCAGACCTGCTGGGGACATAAACTCTATTTCTAGGTTAAGACTCCAATATTTTTTTTTTTTTTGAGACAGGGTCTTGCTTTGTAGCTCAGGCTGGCTCTGAGCTCACTATGTAGCCCAGGCAAGCCTCAAACTCAGCAATCCTCCTGTCTCTGCCTCCCAAGTGCTGGGATTACAGGCGTGAGCCACCAAGCCCGGCTCTGTGTTATGTGGTATTGATGGCTGGCAGGCATGAGTCTCCACGCCCAGCATTGTCTGTGGTTACTGGGGATCGAACTCAGGACCTTGCACTTGCGAGGCAAGCGCCAGAACCACTAAGCTAACCCTCCAGCCCCAAGACTCCAATATTTTAAAGAGAATCCTATGATAATTCTCCACAGACTTATGAAGCAATCTGGTCAGTATAAATGAGCTGCCCAAAGTATAGATTTACAGGCATATGGTAAATATATACTGACTAACTGACCGTGTTCAAATTTCTTATATTTTTTATGTGTTTGCATGCTACTGATGAATATTCTTGGGTTATTCTAACTTCAAGCACAGATTACTTCCTTTCAGACCACTGTCTGAGATTTGCAAGATGGTTGGCCAGGGAAGGCAGTGAGTTTATCACTCTAAAAGACATAGGACAACTGGTGTAGACTGACCTGAAGCCAGACTTGCCAGAAACACAGTCTGACCAAAGGGTCCAACTCGTTCTTTGGGAATTATTCAGTGCAAAATGAGGAAATTTTTATTTTTAGTCATCTTTACACAATAAAATTAACTCTGAAGGTTAATAACAATATATAATATGTACTATTAACACATCATTATTAGATTCGGTTCTATCCAGAAAAAATTTTATAAAATTCAATATAATATTATATACTATATAATTAACTCCCTCACACATTCAGAGGCACAGGATCACAGAAGAAAAATATTTATATGCAATACAATATGCTGAATATTTAATGGAAATTGTAATAGTTTCATGAAAACATAATAAGAGCATATATTATTATCAAAGTCCCTAGAACAATGACAGCAACCCTTTTAGAAACAAGGGCAAAACCCCAAACCCATGAATTTATTACAAAGTGCCAACACTGCAATTAAATACTGAGCTTTTAATTTAGAAAAAACTCATTCATTAACATCTTTTGTCTTAAAAGAAAAATTACACGTATCCCATAGATTCTCCACTACTGCCCTAGGAGAATTTTTTTTTTTTTTTTTTGCTTTTTGGAGACAGGGTCTCGCTTTGTAGTTCAGGCTGGCCCTGAGCTCACTATGGTACACAGGCAAGCTGCCGCGAACTCAGCAATCCTCCTGTCTCTACCTCCCGAGTGCTGGGATTACAGGCGTGAGCCACCACGTCCGGCATTGTGGTATGCGATGTTGATTGTTGGTGGGCATGTCTCCACGCCCAGCATTAGATGTGGTTACCAGGGATTGAACTCAGGTCCTTCCGCTTGCGAGGCAGGCGCTGGAACCAGTGAGCTAACCCTCCGGCCCTGCCCTAGGAGAATTTGAAAAATCACAGTACAGTACTCAATTATCTTGATTCTGAAAGAAAATGTCTACTCCTAACTTAGTGTTCTGGAGGTGACCTTTAGAGGCCAGGCACACCTTTCTGTACCAACCTGCTGCCATTAGCTCACCTGTTCCACACATCACTCTCATCTCTTACATTTGAGTGCCTTCTCAGTCTAAATAGCATTCTAATATCTTTATTCCGCTCAGGAAGCTTCTGTGGTAGGATTGTGCATTAAAGGAATAACATGAAAATTCAGTGCTGCGTATTTTTATATAAACACAAGGTCACAGACAAAAACCAAGTTCCCCAAATCATCAGCGGGAAATACCAACATCAAGGAAGAAGGCCTCCTCACAGAACATGCTGCTAGCACTTGCTCAGCTGCCTCTGCTACTTTCACAGCAGCCATTCAGAGGACAGCAGTCATGCCATCAGCGTTCCCGCAGCCAGAACACTGAGTCCAAGCAATGGCTTATAAACTGGTTAGAGAAAAAGGAAACATATTATGAAGCAACATTCTAGATTTTGTTAAGAGTGTTTAAAAAAAAAAACAAACAGGGGGCTTTAGGCTTAAGTACTGGGTAAAAATCTCCCACTGCTATCACTCCTACCCATACCCAAGGAAGGGATGTGAGCCACAGTTCATATTGTGAGATGTGAGTACCTGAGGCTTTTCCACTGATGCAGGGCGTTCTATTATTACACAATAGTAACAATTTCAAAAGACAAGAACAGGCAGCCAAACTAAGAGGCATATAAATATTATATATGGTTAGTCCTGGAATAAGCAGTTGGCTTCTAAAATGCTCCTGCTCCTGCTCCTGTTTCCCTTCTCTCTTTGATTCAAAGAGTTCTCTGAGAAACCAGCTTAAAAGAATGCACGGTTTGGGCACACAGTGACTAGACCGAAAACAATCAGTACAAACCCCAGTATAGCCGGTACTCAGCCTTATTCCTACTATCAGTTCTCAAAAGTAAACAGAAGTTGGGTCAGCTATATGAATAAAATACCCAGGAACTTCCAGGGCAGCTTAACCAACCAATTCCACTGATTCATGAGAAATGTCGTGTACTCCCTAATTCCAGACATGACACTTCCAGGGCCCTCATACAATGCAAATGATAAAATACTCTGCCTCATTAGAGCTTATGTCCAATCATCGGTGTGCAAAACTGTTTCACCTACAGAGCAGCCTATGGTTAGGGAGGTGCAGTTTAACTGTATGAAAGGCAAAACAGACATTTCAGGGCTGTAGGAGTTAGGAGTTTTAATAAAGCAGAGGAAAGTGAAATCCTGACATATGGAACGAGTGCCCAAGCAGTAATATACAATTCCAGGGAGGTCTACTGAACAGCAAGTAACTACTTCATTTATCAGCTGGCGCCTCCACAAATACACTGGAGGTCAATAAAAGAAAACTAGTATCTTAGGCCTATAATGCTAGTATGTTAAGAAGCTTCCAAAATGAGTTATGAACCTATATACAACTCAAGAATTCCCAATCATTTGGTCTCATATTAATCAGATGCAAATATTTATTGATTCATATTAGACCCTAAACTAATGAATTCTTTGAGGATTTTATAAGGAATTTATTCAAAACAAAAATAAAAGATAACTATCCATTATTGTTTGAAGCTACAAATTAAGAGTACATTCAAGGTAAAAGAAAAGAAGAAATTAACTATAAACATAATTAGATTTATCTACTTAAAATACCAAGGAGAAAAAAATGCTAAAAATATTCATTCAAAAATGTCTTTGTTGCTGGCCACAGCAGATAGAATGGAGATTTTATTAATATTAAAAAGCCCCAAAAAAGGACTTTATATAATCAAGTTACTGTGAAAAGACCTGACAATTATGAACCCAATAGACTCAGTTAAAATTTCAACTGTTTTAACTTCAGCAAATTAAATGTGTGAAATAAAACTTGAACTTGGAGATGAATTGCTTTTTTTAAAAAAAGTCTGTACCCCCTTAAAAAAAAACCCACTAAAATTAGAAAATGTTGCTTTCGTTATTTGAAATAGTCTACTAACAAAAGAAATCAATGTACAATTTCAGGAAACAAAGGCAAGACACACTCTGCATCCCTAAATTATTGTTCCATTCTAACACAACAGAAAGCTGGTGTTACACAGACTCTAACTTCCTCAATGAGAGAAGCTAAGAAAAGTGAATGGAACATTAAAAACAAAAGAAATGTAGTTGGATGTGTGACTGATGATTCCCCAGCAGATAAAGACCCCAGGATTCAGAGACCTACATATTTTATATTTTTAAAAACGCGGTTGACCAATTTTCTACATGCAATCTCATGTATACCCTGACCTTTTGCTTAGTGAAAACTTGAATGGAAAATAAGCCGGTTGCAACACCATAGTAAAAGGTTTACATAATGCATACATGCTTGAAAGGGTAGCATGGTGCTGCCCATTTCCCCTTACAGTCCCAAGCAAAAACAGCTCTGGTACGTAATAGTATTTTTTAAAAAATTAATGCCGGACGTGGTGGCTCACGCCTGTCATCCCAGCACTCGGGAGGCAGAGACAGGAGGATTGCTGAGTTCGCGGCGGCTTGCCTGGGCACCATAGTGAGCTCAGGGCCAGCCTGAACTACAAAGCAAGACCCTGTCTCCAAAAGCAAAAAAAAAAAAAAAAAAAAAAAAATCATAGGTTTTCTATTTCCTTCCATACATAGTGGTAACTATCGATCCCAGTTAAAAATCAAGAGGTTTGTCAAATCCTTTAAAGGACAAAATGACACTTAAGACGCTTACATGGATATTAAACCATGCAAAGCATGCAGCGACATCTATATCAAAGTATCATGAAGCTTTGAAAAAATTACAAATATGCATCAACTTAGGAAGCTAACAAAAACACAAATAAATCTGGGAGTGATTGTTTGTACTTAGAAAGATTTTTTGAAACAAAATCAGACTTGAGATCATTTAAAATGATACAATTACCAAAGCATAGCTCCACTCACATTTTTAGAGATTTCCCGGAAAGTTAGGCTACTAATATTACTGTGTTTACTCTAATAGTAACACACTCAGTTTGAGACCAGTTTAGTTCTTTGTGATGAGAAGATAAGAACTAGAATGATTGATATTCTGTATGTAAAATGACTCTTAGCTCTCCCCCAACACCTCTTACTTTACTGAGCTATTAAGGCAGAATACTTTTAATATTTAATTTAGTACATACTAAGATAAATAAACTCCAGTCCTAGGAAAAATATACTATGATTCAAAGAATAACATAATGACATAAATGACTAACATAATTATACTTCTTAGGAGTACCTAACATTCATTAAGCCTTAGTAGGTAATAAACATTTTATGGCATTTAAAGTTTACAACAGTTTCTGACACAGTATTATTTGCATCTTCATTTCATAGATGAAGAAACTGATGAGTTAATTCAATACCTAAGGACTGTAGTGAGCAGACTAAGGATCCCAAACCAAAAAGCCTGACTTCAGAGCATCTAAACCAGCACCCATACCCTCTCCGAAGTACAACATGTACTTCCATTTAAAAAATGCATAATGTTGTGAGGTAGGAGACAGGTGACCAAAGAACAGCGAAGGTAAAAAATGATGCTGGAAAAGAAGTTAAAATTCACTGTTCTCTGATTGTAAGAGAGATGTATATAATAATGGGATGAAGATTTTTTTTAAAAAAAGAGGTTGAATGCTGGGCGTGGTGGCTCACACCTGTAATCCCAGCACTCGGGAGGCAGAGACAGGAGGATTGCTGAGTTCGCGGCGGCTTGCCTGGGCACCATAGTGAGTTCAGGGCCAGCCAGAACTACAAAGCGAGACCCTGTCTCCAAAAAGCAAAAAAAAAAAAAAAAAGAGGTTGAGAATTGCCATTAAGAAACCCAGTGAACACCATAAGTAACTGGTATTGAGATGACCATCAAAGAATAAAACAGCAGTTAAGATACACAGAAAACCTGAAGGTCTTGCAGGAAAAAACAAAGGCTGCAGTGCATTGGAGAGTAGTGCTGGGTGGGAAGGCAGAATAAGACAGTCGTGACCGTATGGTGGCCTGCTCTGAACACCACACAAAGAGTTTATATTTAGTTCAAAAGCCAAGGAAGGGGCATTGACAGCATCTTGAACTGGTGGCACTGAGGAATAAGATCAGCAGGCCAGCTGACACAAAAGTATACACATTATGTAGCTCCATATATATAATTAAGTCCAAGGCAAAGCTAATCTTAAACTATAAAAGTATAGAAAGTGGTTGCCTGGTGGAAAGGAAAACTACTTGGAATGAGCACAAGAATTCTCTCAAGTCATAGACATATTCTGTATCTTACTTGGTATGGGAACGCCAAAATTCTATGTTAAAACTCAGAATTAAGTGACTTCAAATTTTATTGTATGTTAGTTCTATATCAACATAAGAAAAAAAAAGAAAGAAAATTCATCCTGTGGAATGGACCTGAGTATGGAGGAAGGAGATAGATAGGAAGAGTAAGGTGACTATTGCAGAAACCCAGACAATAATACTTGAAGAGAGAAGACTGGATATAAACAAAATCAAGAGGACTGATAATACATAAAGATATATCTGCTAACATGTTACTCAGATTGATATCATCTAGCATACACATGTATAAATTACAATTTCATCCTCTGTTTCCCCTTTAGAAAGTAAGTTCCCAAATGCCAAAGACCAAACTTATTTATTTTTCTCATTCTTTCCCATTTACATGTGTGGTGCCATTGTTTCTATCCATGTTTATACTCTGTTATATCAAATACATATAGTATGTTGATGATACTACTTCCTCACTATGAAAAGCCTTAAGAATAATTAAGTTATCATGTGCCATTAAGGGGTTGCCCCCTACCTTTTCTAAGCATTACGACAGCCCCAGGAGGTTAACTATTATCCTCACTTTACAGTGGAATGAACTCAAGCTAGGAGATAAGGTTCTCAGGAAATATAATAAAACAAGGCCCCTCATCTATTTAACACAAAGTCCAGCTTCTAAAGAATTGTGGGCTACATATTTATACTAAAAAGAACTAATGAAGTAGGGTTTCCTGGGGGAAAAAACTCAGAAAAAGTGAGAAAGTTAGCACAAAAGAATCCACTAAGAATATTCATTCTTGTCTTTAAAAGGCTGCATTGATTAACTGAGTTGTTTCTTTTTTAACAGAAACAGTATTTATAAGTTTTTTAAAATGAGGATGGATGAATTTGACATCAGTTGCTTAGACATTAAATATGTTTACAAATTTGCATGTATAGTACATAGATACAATATGCTACCTCAGATCTATTAGCTCTCTACCAAATCTGGCTTCCTGATGTTTGAGAATTTTGAAAAAAAGAGTAATATCAAGTAATTAGAAAACATTCTTACAAAGATAAGTCCAAGCTGTATTTAATTTTTAAACATGACAAGTATCACCTTTCTCTTTCAAGGAGATTTGGCTTCAAGTCTCTTGAAATAACAAGGATTCAGAGATTAAATGTTTTTACATTTTATGCCCAACAGTACAACAGAATCACTTTAATAAGGAAATTCTGGTTCTGAATATGAAAAAATCACAATTCAGATCTTTCTAATTAAAGAAATGTCCTATATAGGCAAGAACCAGAAGAAGTGTCTATATATTAAAGTGACATCCTAAGATGTGAGACAAGAAAAAGAATCTGTTCTGTTGAGAAAAAAAAATTTAAGGGCATAAAAGTAGCACTGTTGCAATCATAATTTTAAGAGTTTAAGGTAAAAATCATTCTTATCTGTTTATTTTTAAAATATATCCTTCAAATGCTTCTTCATGGCAACATTTGTTTGGAGAAATCTTGCTTTTTTCAGAGTATTTAAGATTTTTGCAGGTGCAAACAAGTCCTCCAGAACTGAAATAATGAAGTTCTTACTGTCATCACTTTCACATTTTACTACGCAGCATTTTCCCCAGAAAATACTATTTGGTAAACGGTATAAGTTACTTCAGTCTGAGGAAGGATTCTTCTATTAACGGAAAAACCTATTCTTATAATTTCATAACTAGTTTCACCATTGCTGAGAAAAATCATAGATCTAAATTGAATTAGAAGATGATAATGTTAAAATGTCAACCTCATCCCCCAAATTGCTCTATACATCCATTTCTTTTTCAGTCAAAATCTTACCAGGCCTTTTTATAAATACTTACAAACAAATTTTAAAATTTACAGGGTTATTAAAGGAGAAAGTATGGCCCAAAAGAATCTTTAAACAGAGCAGATCTGGAGGGCTTACACTACTGATTTTAAAAGTGATCATAAGACTATAGCAATAAAGGTTATGGTATTGGCCTAAGGATAAATATAAAGATCCCTGGGATAAAACAGAACAGAAATATATTTTTTTATAAAGTTGCCAATTAAGTGGGGGAAAGGATAGTCTTTTTCAGGAAATAATTCTGGAATAATATTCACTTGGTGAAAAAAATGACAATACACACTTACCTCACACTATATATAAAAACTTACTTAAAACAGGTCATACTACACATAGAAGAAAAACACAATATCTGGAAAAAATTGGAGAAAAATCTTCACAATGTTAAGTTAGACCAAACATTTTTTGGTTTCACACAGGACCTACAATGATGAAGTGGACTTCATAAAAAAAAATTTTTAGTTTATTTTTATCTGTATTGGTACACTACATATATACATCATGATCACACTCAATATTGGAAATTTGTACCAGTATATGACACAATTTAATTTTCATTTTTTTCAATTCCCCTACCCATCCCACAACCCCTCACTTCCTAAATACATAAGAAAATTTGAACCTTAAGGGCTGAAAATTTAGCTCAGTGCTTCCAGCACACACTTCTCAAGAACAAGGTCATGAGTTCTATACCCAGTACCAAGAAAAAAAAGTTAAAACTTAAGAAAATAAAAAAAGAAACTACAGACTATAAGAAAACATTGTATGTATACATATATCTATTTATCTGAAAAAAACATGAAGAGCTCTCAAAACTCAGTGAGAAGATAACCTAACATTTAAATAGGCAAATTATTTAAGCAGGTTATATCACCAAAGAAGTGATTAAGTATACACATTCAAAATCTTTAAGTATGAGAAAATGCAAATTAAAATCTTAATACAGTATATCATTACACACCCACCGGACTGCAAAAAATTAAAAAGCTTAATCACAGAAATTATTCACAAAGGTGTGAAGAAAATGAACTCCTATACATAGCTGTTGGAAAATGTACAGTGGATAATTATTCTGGAAAATGGTTTGACTGTCGATAATTGCATTTTAAAGTAGATAATTATGTTTAAAGGGGGTGGGAGGATTTGTGGGGGCAGGGAAATGGGAAAAATGAGAATTAAGTTGTGTCATGTACTATGTACAAATTCTCAATGTCAAGTGTGATCATGATGTGTATATGGAATATACCAATAAAATCAATTTTTAAAAATATGCAATTGAGAAAGAAAAGTGAAAACGTATGTCCAGTTGAACTCTACGTGAGTGTTTATTTAGAATCAGTGTTTAGAACCATAGCTTTAGAACCTACGACAGGAATCAACTCAACAATGATAGATAGATAAATAAACCAATTATATTAGTTCTACTACCCAGCGACAGAAAGACTGGACACACCAACAGCAACATGGCTGAGAACATTATGCCAACAAGAGGCCAAACACATTTAAAATATGAATATATCCATCAATTTACATGTGGAGATGAACTGCAGACAAGTACACAAGAACTTTTTGGAGTAATGAAAATGTGCTTTATCTTGATTACAATGACAGGTGCATGTACATAAACATTTGTCAAAATTCTTGAAACTGTATATTGAAAATAGAGTATATCATGCAAATTATTCATCAAGAAAGTTATTTAAAGAAAAAGTTGCCTTGTCTTACTATATTCTGCACGTCATTTCAAATGAGAGCCAATTTTTTTCCTTTGATTATATGCATTGGTGCCAAAAAAAAAAACCCTCACCTGCACTGACCTACCTGAATAAAAGAATATATATGGTTTTAATATCACTGGCCTCTCTGTTCTCCCTCATATTCTGCCTGTGTCCCTCCCATGCCCAAATTGAAATTGAAATGTCCTCAAAAATTTTTACTCTCTTATGCCTAACTTTCACAAATGCTATTCTGCTAAATTCAATAAATACCCATGGAAGTGAATTAAAAAGAAAGTCTTGGCCAGGGATGTAGCTCAGTGGCACGGTTCCTGACTGCCAAGGTCCTGAGTTGATCCCTTGTACTGCAAAAATAAATACAAATAAATAAAACTATACTGTTTAATTTTGTCACCTACTATGACAAAGAACAGATTAGAATTGAAGGTTAGAGTGAGGATTTTGTTTTTCCTTTCATTCATTTTAGCTGATCTTTTAATCAAAATGTTATGCAAGAACCCAAAGTAATTAGTAACACAGACATTCACCTATAAATTCAAATTTATAGCATTTAAAGCTAAAGTCAGGGATGGTGGCTCATGCCTACAATCTCAGCTGCTACAGAAAATAAAGCAGGGAGACTACAAATTAAAGCATGAGCTCTCAGTGAGACCCAGACTCAAATTTTAAAAAATAAAGAAAAGGGAAAGTGCTGTAGCTCAGTGTAGAGCATTTGCCTACCATGTGTAAGGCCCTGGGTTCAATATCTGGCAAAAAAAAAGTATTTTTCAATATATCAAAATTATTTGATGGATATTGTGAAATAGAAAATATGCAAAGAGAAATATGGTGGAGGAGGGATGAGGGGCAAAGAAAAATGTGATGGTAATAAAAAAAGGGAAACAAAGCTTATGTATTTAGGGGGTAGAGGGCTGTTGGGTGGGTAGGGAAATGGGAAAAAATGAGAATTAAATTGTGTCATATACTGGTACAAATTCCCAATATTGAGTGTAATTATGATGTGTATATACAATGTACCAATAAAGATAAAAAATCTTTTAAAAATTGTTTAAAATGTGTGAGTGTCTTATCCTTTGTCTTAGTTGTAATTAAAATAAAATTTAGATCAAATATGAAGAAGAGGGATCAGCAAACTAAGGCCCACAGGCTGAAGCCTGCTCATCATGTGGTTTTATATAAGTGATAAGCTAAGATCATTTTTATGGCTTAAATAACAATACTTCTGATATTGAAAATTTTATAAAAGTCAAATTTAAGTGTTCATAGATAAAGTTTTGCTGCAACATAGACATGCCAATTTGTCTATGGCTGCTTTTACCTTATAATGGCAGGACTGAGTGACTGCAAAGGAGCCAGTACACAAGTTTTAAAATATTCACATGGATGTGTAAATATCGTATCTTTTCTCTGGTATGAGAAACTGAAGATGTAAATGAGTTCTAGAATTCATCTAAATTAGTTCTAGAATTCATGTAAATGAGTTCTAGAATTCATGATATTGTGACATAGTAAATATTCAAAGGGAAATGGGGTTTAGGGGTAAGAATGAGGGGAAAGAAAAAATTTGATGGTAAAAAAAGGAAATAAAGCTTGTGCATATAGGGGAGAGGTGGGTAGGGCAAGGAAAAATTGAGAATTAAGTCACGTCATATACTGGTACAAGTTGTCAATGTTGAGTGTAATCATGATGTGTGTTTGTGTGTGTATATATATATATATATGTTTATATATATAATGTACCAATAAAGATTCAAATAATAAATAAATTTTAAGAAAGAAAAAATATATTCACATTCTTGCCCTTCACATAAAAAGTTTACAGATTCACAATTTAGAAAACCTCAGCAACACCTTTGGGGAACCACTTCACTGGAATAGAGTTTGGAAACAATTTGTAATAAACTGTTTTCCAAAGATGGCCACGATGATATTTCCCATATTATACACTCCTCTACAAAAAGACTTTGCCACACCTGCACCACAAGAAGAGGTCTACCGAGGCAGGAGACTGCACCCTAGGCAATTTAGGGACTTAGGGAGATCCTGTCTGAAAAACACCAAAAAGGAATGGGGATGTAGCTCAGTGTAGAGGCCCTGGATTATTCAATCCCCAGTACTGAAGAAAAACAGGCAGAAAGAAAGCACAGAACAGAGGGAGGGAGAATCTGATTTCCTTCCCTTTGAATCTGGCTCATCTTTGTGATTTACATGGCCTGTACCACAGGATGGAAGCGATTTCTAGACTTCCAAGGCTAGATTACAAGAAACTTCAGACCTTCCACCCTGGTCTCTTGGTCATGGAATGTTTCCTCTGAGAACCTAGCAGCATCCTGTAAGAAGTTCGAGCCCCACGAAGAAAGGCATATTATTGCTATAGGCATTTTTGCCTATAATCCACCTGAGTTCCAAATTCATAGCCAGTTGCATCTGACAGGAGCCACAGCAAACCCAGACTTCCAGCTCTAACGAGCCTTTAAAGGAACCAACAGAAACCTGCCACAACTGCCAAAGACACCCTTCCTAAGAACTAGCAACAGGATCCAGTCAACCTAAAGAACAGAGAACTATTATAATGCACACTTATTTTTAGCCACAATGCTTGGGGTTAGTTTGCAGTTTATTACCTAACTATAGAAAACTGAATCAGTATTAGATTAAAATAAATCTAAGAAACATTTCAGATGAGAAAATCCAGGCCTCTGAGAGAAGACTATGACTAGAATATCCACGTGTATCTCTAGGTCAAACCTCACGAAAAGCCTCCCCTGAGCCCTAAGTGTTCTAGAAGGAGCTGGGGGAGGAAGTAGTAAACAACATTCCACTTGAGTTACTATGATCTCCTAATCCATACATAAATTCGAATCAGGCTTGCTACTGCCCAACATGTGCCAAGCAGCCTGACTCGAACA
Organism: Thryonomys swinderianus; assembly: GCA_004025085.1. Taxonomy (NCBI): domain Eukaryota; kingdom Metazoa; phylum Chordata; class Mammalia; order Rodentia; family Thryonomyidae; genus Thryonomys; species Thryonomys swinderianus. Next base: position 28,744 of record PVIC010005589.1, on the reverse strand, counting down.
GTTTGGACTCTGAAGAAGAAATGGAAAATAGTTTTTCGATCTCCTGAAGTTATATCAGAATTACAAATACAGATTACAAAATATGAATAAATTATTCTATTTTTGTACTATAAATACATTGATGATTATATTAGCTCATTATTACCACTTAAAATCTTTAAAAATGATAAAAGGGAGGAATATGATCACAATATTCATGTAAGAAAGTACCATAGTAAAACTCAATAAAAGAAAAATAATAATAAATGGTGAGAACTTATGTCAGACACTGTCGAGTTATCAGTATATAACAGATTCTCAGTATATGGCAGTTAAACCACTAACAAATTCGAGCTTAGTAATACAAATTCACATGTTTTATTCTGTTTGTGTCAACTGTTCCTGCTTTGGAGGATGAGACGTGATCACTGACGTGTACCAATAATGTGAGATAAACTTCCTAGCCTAGAAAATTTTATTAAAACAGCATTAGCCCACTACAAGCCCATGTATATTTTCAGTAACACCTTAATTCATAACATACTCAAATATAAAAATCTTGTATGTAGGTCATATATGCCAGGCACCCTGCCAGTTATGAGAAGAATACAGCTTTAAACTGTTGATAAATTTCATTCAAAGGACTAATAATGAGTCTGAGTCATTAGGCAGTTGATACCACCAAGCACTAGAATGTGACACAAATTGTTTATTTTGCATCTAAACAGGCACTTCTGAAACTTTTTTCTTTTTTAGTAAGTTTTTATAAGTTTCTTTAAATACACTTACATGGCTATGCCAATGACATGAAAATATTTGCCTTTATAAAGTATTTTAAGTGGAGAGCATACTAAATTTCAATGGCTTAAGCCATTCCTTCAGGAATACTGTGACCAATTAGTACACCTATCACAAGAGTGATTGGAAGTGAGAAATATGCTGGGGATTTGCCAACCATGGCCTATTTCATCTAGCACAATACAGTTTTATCCCTTCAAAGATCCCCATAATAGAGCTTGAGTTTTCTACCCGGTCTAGGAAATAAAATGTATTTCTAGTTAGCTAGTCTTCTGTACTGCTGGATGCTATTCTTCTTGGTAGGGAGATGGCCCCCAAAAGCTAATTCCCCTAACATCAAAAGTTCACCCTGTAAGCCACACTTTGAGCTTAGATTGCAGATGGCCAAAGCATAGTAGCACATGGTAAAGCCATGATTTGGATCCAGGCAATTAAGAGCCAGAGTAGCTACACTTGCTGCTCTTCCTGGCATGTGACTGCTGTCATGTCTATAGCATGTATTGAGCTACCCCTCTGTTTCCCAATTCAGAATTATCTGAACCTGTGAATAATACAAATAACATATAATAAAAAACTTACAATGTACTACTGTAGCACAACGAGTATGACTAACATAGTCTGTATATTTTCTAACTAAAAACACACTAGTAGCCAGGTATGGTGATGCACATTTATTATCCCAGCACTTTAACAGGCAAAACTATAAGGTTCACAAGTTTAAGTGTAGTCTAGGCAACTTAGCAAATTAGCAAGACCCTGTCTCAAAATTTAAAGATTAAGAAAGGCCCTGGGTTTAATCTCTTGCACCAGGGAAAAAATAATAATAATTAGGAAAAAAATGAAGGAAAATCAATGATTTTCTAAAAGTCCACAAACAAAAAATGACAATACAATTCATAAACTAGTATCCCATATTGAAATTTTAACAATACTTCAACTATTTAATTCAGTGACTATTACTGTTTTAAAAATATACTTGTGATCACTGGCTTTTCTAGCTCAGAGTCCCTAACAATGAGTCCTATTTACATCCTGTGTAATTCCATGGAGATTCTATAAGGAGTTTCCATATATGGTCATTTTCATTGATAGCCCCCACCTCCGACCCCAGTTTATACAGGATATGAATCTAGTCCACTGTGACAATGAAAACACCAAATCACTGAAAACTCATGCTGAACAAACTACAGACTAATAAACAGGGAGACTAAATATTGAAGTGAAAAGAAGAAATTATTGGATATTTTTATTCCATTTTTGCACTAATGGAATAAGTATACAAATATCCAGAAGAAGAATTATTTCTACTTTAGTTTAAAGTATTCTCTTGATTCTAAAAGTTACAGTGTCAAAATCATGTTATCAGAAGGATGACACAGTAAACTAACTAAAAATCTTCTGGGCGGGCTGGAGGGTTAGCTCAGTGGTTCCGGCGCCTGCCTTGCAAGTGCAAGGTCCTGAGTTCGATCCCCAGTTACCACGTATAATGCTGGGCGTGGAGACACGCCCACCAACAATCAACACCACATACCACAATGCCGGGCGTGGTGGCTCACGCCTGTAATCCCAGCATTCGGGAGGCAGAGACAGGAGGATTGCTGAGTTCGCGGCGGCTTGCCTGGGCACCATAGTGAGCTCAGGGCCAGCCTGAACTACAAAGCGAGACCCTGTCTCAAAAAAAAAAAAAAAAAAAACTTCTGGGCTTCAATTGCCCAAGCTCTAATGTGACCATGTGCCATAAATCCCTGCAATCCATAATTACTTTTTCTTATTTGTGACTTTAACAGTTTGTGGTATTCCACTTAACTAAAAACATGTCATAATAATTTTTTATGTACAATGCTCTAAGTGCATGCTTAGACAAGAGTTTTTATACACACACTTAAGTATGTCTTTTTTGCTTTGTCAAATGAAAGCATCTAAAATCCAATACTGCTAAATACTAATAACCAGATTAAAGTTGTAAAGAACTCAAAAGCTGCAGTTTCAATTAATGCACTTACCAATGATGAAAATACAAAGCAATGGCTGAACTTCTGGTGCCCATCACAGACAAATCACTTTGGACCCAGACTCAGATCTACCTCAGGGTTTGATTACCAGTCCAACATGATATGGGAACCCAGAAAATGGAAGGAAAATGTGTGGAGCAGCCCTATCAAAACTAAAGAGAACTCCAGCTCTCCTAGCACGCTCATCTATTGTTTCCCTATCGCCACAAAGCTCAGGTAGGTGAATCTTGCACTACCATTTTGTTAGTACTTCAGTGATTTCTTTCCTCCTTCAAAGGTGCTCAGATGTTGTATTTATTATAAATACAACAAAATCTGGGGGGAAAGGAATGAAATGATGGCATTTGCCTCAGGTTTACACTGTTTCTTTGCAGGTAATGTATTATTTGCCTCACTGGGCTAAAAAGGCAGGTCTTTGGATGGCATACTAATACATTATACCAGATACAATTCCCACCACAGCACATCTTAAATGGTACCTTCAATAACACCTGTTCAGCATAGGAAAAGAAAAAAAACAAGGGCCAGAAAATGTTCTCCATGTGTAAAATGTCTATTCCTTGAAGTGTAACTAGCTTTATGAGGGAGGATGTAACCAAAACCAGTTTTCCATATTCTATGAATATTTTGTCTTCTTTAACCAGTTTTCCTTATTCCACAAAAGACATAAAATTTGCTTTAGAAAGAAATTATTTTTAATACTGAGGAATTCAATTGACTTACTTAAAGTATCATTAAATCAAGTACCCAAAAATGTGTTAATAAATACCTCCTTCAATAAAACTTTGGTAGTACTTTCTTCTTATACCTAAATTATTTTGACTCTAGAAACTAAAAGTCCCATTTCTTTGAAATAGGTAAAGAACAAACATACCACTTTTATTTTTACAAATTGGAAATTTCAGTAAAATATTGAAGCTCAGCAAAATACATAAAAATGTTACAGAGATAATAAACACCTCAGACTTAATTACATTTCTCACTTTGTAAAGATTTTTCTACTAATACTATAAGATATTTCCAATTCAAAGCAGGCCCCAAATAAATTGTGGCTGATCTACAAAACTATGGAAGATCCAGATCTACTAAATGACAGAGATAAAACTTGAACTGTTGGAGATAGTAACTAAAATAATGTCAGACATAAATATAATTGCCATGGCTGCGTAACACTTTAATTTTAACGAACTAGGGTATACAAACTTTTGTCATTTGAAAGACTTTAGGTGGGTGGTATTTAAGTCAAGCAATATTATTTCCCTGAGGCAGAATATATTATAATATGATAAGTCTATTGTGAATTCCTGACTTGATAGTAAAAAACATGAAATCAACTTAATCTAGCACTTGAAAATGAAGACATTTCCTTCCCTTATGGGCAAAGAACAGGGAGAAAAGAAAGAAAATCAAAAAGGGTAACTTACAAAGTAAGTTTACAGCATCAAAAGTCAAAATAACAGTTCCTTTTGGTAAACAGGGGAAGGGATATTGACTACAAAGGGCCACATGAGAACTTCCTGGGGAAATGCATATACCTCTTTTGTGATATGGATAATGGGTCCTCAGGTAAAAACATGGGGAAAATGCACTAAACTGTATACTTAGATGTATGCATTCTGCTATTCATAAACTAAACCTTAATTTAAAAATAAAAGCATCCAATATGAATAAGCACTATAACCAGAAATCAAGAACAATCAGACTCAAAATATTTAGAATAATTAGGAAAAAATTAACCTTTGCAGGACTTAACTGCACTGCATATGAAGTAGATAATTAAACAAGTATTTAAGACAGTTTAGTAAAAACACCATAGGTAGTAAGAAGACCCCTTTAAATGAACAGAAATTCAAATGTGACTTTTTTCTGTGTGTACTAAACATAGTTTCAAGCCTATAAAATACCACTAAAAGGTGGAAATCAAAGGTCTAGAAAGTTATGGTTGAAAACACAAAGAAAAGACACTTGTCCTAACGAGTACAGACTTAAGACATCTTCTTGTCTAAAGAAGGCATCCATTTTCAACTTCTAATGTCCCCTGACAGAATGAAGCTATCTATGAGCTTCTAATAATAAGAAATAAAACTTAATCCTCAATTAAAAGCAAAAAGCACTAAATAGCTGCATGATAGTATTCTATCTTCTGAATGTTGCTCTGTTCTGTTCAGTAATTTGGTATCTATGGAGACCAAAAACAGCCAACATTTTCAGACACAGTACATGAATGATACTACCAAAAAATCAAGAAAGGCTATGTGTCTGGCTTGATTAAAACAGGCCAAACAAGGGTAGAACCCCTAGTCCTAAGAACCCTAAGACTCACAGTGAGTTTCAAACTCCATTTTCAGCTAAACATAATAACAGGAGTAATTGTCCTACAGTATGCAGAATAAACATTTCTGTCCATACATAGGCTCCTACATAAATCGAGTTCCATGATTGAAATGAAACTATGAAGTGCCTGCCATTCATTGATTCACTTCTACCCCTTGGATGACTATAATTCCAAATAAACCAGTAAGTGAATTTAGAAGTTATTTTTAAATTATTAGGAAAATAATAATGTCATATGTTGAATGAGATTTTATATCTCATTATTACTATGTCTTGATTAAGCAGAGTGGTAATTTCAGATATGGGACACTTCCATCATGAAATCACTAATATATAATCCTTTATAAGTCAATCAAGACACAAAGAATTGAGGATTATTAGCTCTCCTGAAATAGTACTCTTCTGCAATCATCACCAGCTACACAGTGACATTCATACCTGAGATCAGAAAGCAAAAGCAAATTATAAGTCCGTAAGTGATGGATTCCCTAAATGTGATGTTACTATTTAATGCTTTAGGCCAGCAAATTAAGTCTCTTCAGAAATTCTCAACTGTCACCTTTGTTTACAGATAATGACACAATATTCTGCAAAGCCTATCCATTAAATAATCATCAAGCAAGTGAAATATCAGGGTTTAAACACCAGTTTTCAGATGTCTACAGCTGCTGTCCAGCTCAGCCCATTGTGCAAGGCCTGCTCTGCACCACAGTATTCCACTGTCGAAGTTGTAAGGCAGACAGGATGCTGCTGGACAGGAGGCTAACCAACAAAATAAAATTGGAGGTACTGTGGAAAACACATTAATCTTCAAAAACAGAACTGTGTTTTAGTCTACATATTTAATGTTCTGTAAAAAGACAGTGTATACTGATATCTTTTTTTCTCCTTCAATGAAAAATATAAGCTTTTCCTTTTTTAATAAATACTATCCTTTCACATCTCTCTAGCACCTTTTCTAGGGTTTGGGCACCACTCCGAGCCCACAACAATAGACCAGTGACAGGCCTTATCCCATCAACTAACGCGTTCCGGGAGCTGCCTGGATCCTGTCCTCTTACCTCCGTCCCGGAGGCCCGCTTTTGCCCACACTTAAGTCCCTGGCCTTCAGAATGAGGAACGCCGCGAAGGGGAGGACCTTCTCTCAGGCCAATTTCCTGCACTCAGCCCCCAGACACTAATACTGTTAGTGACCTAAGACCAAGTGATAAGAATTCAGAGCCAATGAAACCATGACAGCAAGCAGACTTCTGAGCAGCAGAGAAGTGCAATCCATCTACTTACATGAAGATTCAGTGCCAAACATGGCTGGCTCCACGAGCTGGTTTTTGAAAAGAAAAAAAATTTTTAAGAGAAAAAAGGAAGGAAGAAAAAGGAAGGAGAGTGTGTCCGTGGGAGTGAAGAGAGGAGCAGACTACACAGCAGGGGTCATGAAGCCAGACAATGCGGTCTGAGCTGTGTCCAGCTGCCAGATTCTCCGCTTCTGAGCTTTAGTTTCCTCCCGGTGAATGAAAAGCAAGGTCTCTGAGAGCCCCCAGAACTGCACGGCTGCTTCTGAAGATCCAGCAGGCGAAGGGAGGCCGACTGCTCTCCTGAGATGCTGTGGAGCAGGACGAGGTGCAGCCGGCACAGCAGTGGGAACAGCAGCCACAGCGAATACTGCAATCTCCAGCCCTGCTGTAGCGGTAAGACAATAGCGGGGCTTATGCATACGCTAGATGACGTCAGGGACACTGCACAGACCGACTGTGCTGCTGGAGCCAGAGGCTGCAGGGGCTTCAGGGGAGCAGCGCGATTCAAATGGGGATTCCTTTGTCACTAAAGGCACAAGCCCAAAACCACATAAGCATTCCCCTCCCAAGAGCTCTTTACCGGGTGATACCAAGTACCAACAGACATCAAAGTCATTTAAATAATGGCTTTATATCAACTAACCACAAAGATATGCTGATCAGTGTTTGGGGTTTTGTTGCAGCAAACACAACTTTTCAAGGGAATTAAGAATCGGAAATGAAAATATCTTTAAAAATAATTAAGGGCTGGGGGGTGTGGCTCAGGGGCAGAGTACAAGCCTAGCCTGTGTCTCCAGGTCTGATCCTCAGGAACATGGGGTTTCCAGGGCAAAAGTAGTTACAGAACAGTTCAAGGTTATTTTCTCTAACTTACGGTATGTTGACACGTCAAGAGTTGCACACCCTCAATCACAAGTGAAAGTACTGTTACACACTGTTGAGTACACAGATTTACATGCACACAAATGTACTCATGGAATATATAGTAACACTGCTTGGCACAGTGAGTACTCAAATAATTACATTATTAGCTATTTTGCAAATGTGATAAAAATACTGTACAGGTTTATGTAAATATACTATTCCTCTTGCCTTATATTTTACTTTTGCTCTCTGAGAATATCTGTCATTTTCTATAGTAATGCACGGAATTTAAGACAGTGTATCCATAGTCAAGCATACCTGTGTATGAATGGGTTTTTTTGTGGCAAACAAATTTACTCTTAATTGACCCCCACACACAATTTGTCTCTTGACTCACTGGACAAATAAAAGTCTTACAAATCTGGTTTAAAAATTCATACTTGAAACAGTAGATATAAACTTTCATTAGAATTCAACACAAGCAGAAAATTACTCAACACAAGCAAAAAAAAGTTTCATTTACTTTTAAAAATTGAAAGGCACAAAATGTCTATGTGTGTGTATAATCCCATAATCCCATACTTTAAAAATTATATACAGGGGCTAGAGATGTAGCTTAGTAGTTCTGGCATCTGCCTTCCAAGCGCAAGGTCCTGAGTTTGATCCTTGGTACCACATACACAATGCCAGGGGTGGTGACTCATGCCCACCAGCACTCAGTACCACACACCACATGCTGGGTGTGGTAACTCAAACCTGTAATCCCAACACTCGAGAGGCAGAGGCAGGAGGATTGCTGTGAGTTGGAGACTTGCCTGGGCTACGTAGTGATCTCAAGGCGAGCCTGATCTACAAAGCAAGACCCAGTATCCAAAATATATACATAGAGAGAGAAAGAGTAGGAAACTCAAGAGTTCAAGTCTCCTCTTCATCCATTCACCCAAGGTACATACCTTTTCTAATAGTTTCCCTTGTTTATAAAGAGCTGTCTTAACATAGGTACAGTTTGCAAGCCTTAAATCGTGACATACATATGGAACTGCAAATTGCTCTCTAAAAATATGATCAGTAGCATTTCTGGTCACTATATGTAGAACTATCTCATCCTGTTAATGGACCCATAAAAATTTATTATACGATTATACCATAAGTAGCTTGACCTTCAGCTCACTGAAAACGCTAAACCATCATGAAAAAACTATGATGTTGCAAAAGAAACAAAACAGGGCTGGAGGGTTAGCTCAGTAGTTCCGGCGCCTGCCTTGCAAGCTCAAGGTCCTGAGTTCGATCCCCGGAAACCACATATAATGCTGGGCGTGGAGACTCACGCCCACCAGCAATCAATACCACATACCACAGTGCCAGGCGTGGTGGCTCACGCCTGTAATCCCAGCACTCAGGAGGCAAAGGCAGGAGGATTGCTGAGTTCAAAGCTTGCCTAGACTACATAGTGAGCCCAGAGCCAGCCCGAACTACAAAGCAAGACCCTGTCTCAAAAAAAAAAAAAAAAAGAAACAAAACAAATCTCTTGTTATGGAAAAGAATGACAAGAGCTAATATTTACTGTTTTTTATATACCTGACACTATCCTAGAAATTACACAGGCACTAAATGATCTAATATTCATAACTCAAGAACCTAAGAGGTAGACATTATTATCCATATTTGACAGATGGTTAATAGTTTGCCAAAATCATACCAGTAGTAAATGATATTCTGTGTCAAACCCAGTATGGTCCTAAAATAATGTCTCTTGAAAATGAATAAATTGATTGCCAAAATTAGATTCAACTGAGGTAAGAGATAAAGCAGAAAGCAATTGAAAACATGGAAGGAAAAGGAAAAACCATAAAAGAGAAAAGTAAAAATAACAGAAAAGACTATCAAAAGCCACAGTATTAATAAAATTCAAAATTAAGCTGAGTATGGTGATGCATGTCTGTATTCCTAGAACTCAGGAGGCCGAGGTAGGAGCATGACCGTGAGTTTGAAGACAAGCTGAGCTACACAGTGAGTTCAAGGCCAGCCTGAACTATATAGTGAAATCCTGTCTCAAAAGAATATATAAAATCACAAATCCATTTCAAAAATAATCAGCTATGGGGGGAATATCAATAACAGTGCTGAGATTTAACTGCACTGAAGTGGGATGGGGCAATACATTTCAAAAGAGTCAAATCCATGCCATAAAATTACTTTACATACAATTTTTGTGGTTGTTGTCTCATCTGGTCAAAGATCTATTTTAAGTTGCATATTAGATGCTAAATATAGGGCTAGGGGCATGACTGTTACATGACACTTGCCTAGCTTATAGTAGGCCCTGGGGTTCAATCGCCAAAAATTGTTGTATACTAATAGCCACTCATATGGTGGATAGATGCGGCCATAGAAAAGTAAATGAAAAGAATGAGAAAAGGGCCTATAAGTGATCTTTTCTAACAGAGACCATGATCCATATGTATTAACTGCTTTACCAACTCTCTAAACTGCAGACCTAGAGGCTCCCAACCACTGCAGAAGGTTTGGATCCACACTGCTGGAGATCCACCAATGACAAAACAGATAAAAAATAAATTTTCCAGGGCCAGAGGATTAGCTCAGTGGTTCCAGTGCCTACCTCACAAGCACAAGGTCCTGAGTTTGATCCCCGGTTACCACATATAATGCTGGGCGTGGAGACATGCCCACCAACAATCAACGCTGCATATCTCAATGCCAGACGTGGTGGCTCACGCCTGAAATCCCAGCACTTGGGAGGCAGAGACAGGAGGATTGCTGAGTTTGAGGCTTGCCTGAGCACCATAGTGAGCTCAGGGCCAGCCTGAACTACAAAGTGAGACGGTCTCAAAAAATAAATAAATAAATAAATAAATTTTCCAGAAATTTAATTTGTTCAAATTTTCTGTCTCTAGTCAGCTCAAAGAATGAACACCAATGTTAATGTGTTGTCCAAGGAACATATAATGAAGGGAAATGAAGGAATAAAAAATAAATCTGAGATCTTCACCATCTCCTCTCCAAAATATTACATCATTCATCCCAAAGGCAAGGAGAACTTTGGATTCACTCTAATCATCCCTGCCTGAGATTTTCCCTCTCCATTCATATGTATACTACTATTCGTTTCAGAATAAAATTAGCCATGAAAGAAAAGATTAATATTCAGAATAATTATCATAAAATTAGAAAGCTATTGATAAAGACAGTACTGTAAATCTTATGGTAAGTCAAGGCACGTTTAAAGGACCCCTCTCATATTACTGAAAGACTATTTCCTGGGAGCCTACTGCTCTACACTCTGCAAGCACAGCCACAAACTCATTCCCTGTTCAGCTCAAATCCAGCAGGGGAGAGAGACAAACATGTACTATGCAGTATATCAAGGGGCTGTGTGCACTATGAAGATACAGAGGGGCTAAAGGAAAAGGCATGATTGAACAAGGAGAGCTGTGTTAGGAAAACTGTCAGGCAGGGCTGCCTTCTTTAGGTAAACATTTCAACAGAGACCTGAAAAAAACCAAAGTGAAACCATATAGAAGGGAGAGTATGGCAAAGGCCACAAGCAGAACATCCTTGTTTTGTTTACAAGAAATTTATTCTTGATTGCCACTAGTAGAAGAGCTGCTGTGCAGAAGCGCTAACAGAACAATCAATTTTCTTTTCTAACCCAAAATAACTCGCAAGTCCCAATAACTTGGAGTTCTGATGAATTACAAGCATGAGTTGTTCTTTTAAAATTTTTAAACTAAAATCTATATTTTCAAATATGTAATTTTTGTAAAAAAAAGTACATTGAAAAATTAGACTATAACAAAAATAGCTAAGAATTATACCACAGAGCTAAATTAGTATATTTATTAACTTTAAATCAATATTCTCTCTATAGCACACAAAGTCATATACTGTACCTTAAATCTCAACTATAACATACATAACAATACAGAAGTGTTTTAATTGCAAAATACAAGAAATAGAAAAATGGCCGAGGTAATGATTCTGTAATTTGGGGACAAAGCAGGCTTTCTGTAGAAAGCCTACTTCCAAATTTGATTTCTTTGTATGGAGCTATCAGTTGTGTTCTCTTCCTGCTTCAACATACCATTAAATACACAATAAATCTTCTGAAGAGTAGGTAAAGTTAATCGTCCCAAATTTATGCTCTATATTTACAATATCCCATTTTACAGTTTGTGTAAAACAAGCATATCTATATCTCTTTCTGTGTGTTTGTGTATGCTGTTTATTTTCCTCACAAGATTAGTATACATGGCTTATTCCACAGCTCTGAAACAAAATTTACTGTGTGTGTATATTTGATTCTTTGTGTGATACAACTCAGATGTTTCTACTTCAAACCTTTGGGCCTAGAAGGTATGAGTTAATTATAGGCTGTGTTTTCTGTGTTTTTTAAACATATTCAAGCCACAGATTTATCTCAGCGGTTCCAGTGTCTGCCTAGCAAGCAGTCCCTGGTTCGATTCCTGGTAACCACATACAACAATACCAGGCAAGGTGACTCACGCCCACCAGCAATTAATACCACATGCCACAGTGCTGGGAATGGTGGCTCACGCCTGTCATCCCAGCATTTGGGAGGCAGAGACAGGAGGATTGCTGAGTTTGAGGTTTGCCTGGGCTACATAGTGAGCTCAGGGCAAGCCTGAATTACAAATTGAGACCCTGTCTCAAACAAACAAGCAAACAAACAAACAAAAACATCTAAAAAAAAAAAACAAAACAGGGTCTCACTTTGTAGCCCAGACTGGCCTTGGACTTATGATCTTCCTGTCTCATCCTCCTGCGTGATGGGATCATAGGTATCCAATACCACACCAAGCTATGCAGTTTAAATATGTTTGAGTATAGCTCAAAATGAAATGGAAATATCTAAAAAATTTCAAATACTTATCCTAAATCAATCACAATTTGTATACAACAAATTTATACATCATAAGATATACATTGATATGTATATTTTCAAAGTACACACAAAAAAACATGATTTTAATATAAATTCAAGCATTATACTTTAAACTATATAACCAGAATATAGTTAAAATTTTACCTTTATACTCCATAATTAAGCAGTAAGCTGAAGACTGGGTGTTTTCCAAAGTACAGTTTTACAGTCCACAAAAAGAAATGGCTCCCTGGACAAACTGATGCTTGGGGAAGCCTCCTGCCATGGGACACTAAGCAAACACACACACACACACGCACACACCACACACCACACACACACACACACACACACACACACTTCTGCTTATCTCAACAAACTGCTATGGCTCTCTTCTCCTTTGACTGTTCTTTTAAGGTCATCCTTAAAACAGTCTTTCTCACCAGTTCCCATGCCATTGTCATTTTATTAGGTTTAAGCAAGGGGCAAAATAATTTTCTCATTCCTTTAAGTAAAAAGAAAACAAGATAGTTATACTCCATCCAATATCTTAATGCGACAAGGCCATATAACCTGAGCCAATGTCCAAACTTTTCATCAGTCTTCTGTCATTCTGCTCATTTATTTAACAGAACATATGCATATTTGATCCACTTCAAATACATTTGATTGAGTTGAAAACAAACCTAATAAAGGTGATAAAATAACAATCCTTTTAAAGTGAAATATAACTAGACTGAAGACCTCTCACTCATTTATCTAAATCCAGGGATAGCTATAACCTATAAAGGACCTGTGGTCACTTCAAATAAGATTTCACTGTGTTCTTTAATGTCACATGAGCAAATACCCTGAGCCATCTTTTCCTTCATTGTCAGTCATTTTGATCTTGAATATATATATATATATATATATATATATATATATATCCTCATTAAAACTTAGACTTTAACACTGACTACTTTTACCCTATACAATTCTGTACCTTGTCAAAAGATAGGCCATACATAAGTACAATTTATAAATTTTTTGTTTCCTCTCTCGCCAAGTAGTTTGAATGTTCAAACAACTTCCAATGTAAACTAATTAAATATCACCCAAAAGTGCACCTACCAGACATGGTACTGGTTGTTCAAAATGAAAGGCATTTTGTTTTGCTTTTATTTTCTTGCTTTCCACTGAATAGTTTTGACATGTGGTAACTATGAAGCTGACAATACTATAAAATATGACTTCTAATTTTCAATACAGTATCAAAATTATGTAGTACAGAAATATGGATATTTTGGGATCAATATGATCATTTAACAGATATCCCAAGAAGCTCTGTAAAGTCCCTGAGAAAGCAGCATTTTACTTGCTCATCCAGTCAGCACTTCGTCCTGCGCCAATGCTGTTCCCTCGCCTACCTCACCTGGCACCGCAGCTAAGCGGGCCATCTCACTTCCGCTCTCCCTTAGTCTGGGGTCACAGTGGGAAGTTCTCCATGAGCTAGAAAAAAAATGATATGGTTTATTCCTTGTAATTAAGATGTGCAAACAGTTAACACTGTAACACCATGACTGTTTTAAAACAATATGCTCCACATACCTAACAATGACTGTCTTACTTTCTACATAGGTTACAAGTATATAGAAATCCTGATTTTGCTATCATCAGATGTCACATATTGACCACCTCTGCCTTCCATAATGTAGTACTACTTATATGCATTTTAAAGGTCTCATTTTACTTTTTTTTTTTTTTTTTTTTTTTTTGAGACAGGGTCTCGCTTTGTAGTTCAGGCTGGCCCTGAGCTCACTATGGAGCCCAGGCAAGCCTGGAACTCAGCAATCCTCCTGTCTCTGCCTCCCGAGTGCTGGGATTACAGGCGTGAGCCACCCTGCCTGGCACTGTGGTATGTGGTATTGATGGCTGGTGGGCGTGAGTCACCACACCCAGCATTGTTATGTGGTTACTGAGGGTCAAACTCAGGACCTTGTGCTTGCCAGGCAGGCACAGAACCACTGAGCTAAATCTCCAGCCCTTTAGGAGTGTTTTTATGTTATTCTTTTATAATGATAATTTTTAAGTCACAGATATGTTAAAGAAATGCATCTTATTAACAGAACATCATGAAAAATCTAAATTAGAAAGACAACTGGAGACAACAGTAGATATATAATCTCAATGACTTTTGAAACACAACAGAATGGCTCATAGCCAGACCTGCAGTCAGAGGAAGATTCAAGTCTCTCATTAGCACTTACTAACTAAAATATGTTAAATAGGTATGAAAATCTCTGTGAGCCTTAATATGCTCATAAATTCACAAAGGTCCTCAATCAATGCCTGGAACAGAATGACACTTAACATGTGTAGTAGGTACTGTTCTGATTCATGTATTAACTTATTTAACCCTTAAAAATAACTTCAAAATAGTATCCCCATTTCATACTGTGACATGGAAGATAAATAACTTGCCTAAAGTATCATCCTCTAGCTAGCAGTGCCAGAATTCAACACCAGTAGTCTACACCAAAACCCTTGTGCCTAACCACTAAATAACACTAAACAGATGTTTAATAAACAGATGCAAAAATAACAGTTTTTAATATGTAGGTTCACTCTTCTCAAAACCAACACTAGAGTTTGCCAAATATTTCTGTTCAAAATAGATAAAAACTCTCGCTGGGGATTTAGCTCAAGTGGTACCATACCAAGCTTGGGCACACAAGGGCCTGAGTTCGATCCTCAGCACCACACAAAAAAAACAGATAAAAACTCTCTTTCATACAGTATTTTCAATTCTAACATATGGAAAAATGAACACAGAGAGAGAATCAAAGAGATAATGTTTGAAGTCATGGTGAACGCTTAAAATGAGAGTTGCATTAGTCAGTTCAGCAGAAATAAACACTCAAGTGCAGAAAGCTGTAACCATAGCAGGATATGTACTATCCATTCTATTCCCCAGTAACCACGAAATCCCTATCTACGTCTAGGTTCTCCGAATAGCACAGAATGTAGTGCGAGACTAAACATTACAAAGATATAGCAGGTTCATCTGACAATAACCTCAAAGGTCAATCAGGAAAGCCTTCGACTACATCCCCCTACCCATTTCTTGAAGAATCTTCTTCTCTGTATTTTCATAACACCCTCAGCAAATGAGGCTCACTAGTGTGCCTAGATGCCTCCTGCCCAAGCTGTCTCATCACAGTTCTTCCCAAAATATCTAACAACTTAGCTTAAACAAAGGCTTTTCTCAGGTCACCTGTCCTAAGCTGTGGACCGAGGATTATTGTCCTAAGTACAATTTGCTGAGTCAGCAGTTAAAACAAATCCTTATCATCATCATCATATTACCCCACCCCACCCAGTTTCCAGCTACAATGTAAGCCTTCATGATTCAGTCTGGAAGAAGCCCTGTTACTCAACCAAGTAACCTGGGGTCTAGCCACTCACTACCTTTCTGTGGCAAGTCAGTATCTGTTTCCTTATTAGTAAAATAAGTAAATTAAATTGGATGCTCCCTAAACTCTAACCCATCCCTAATGAGCTAGGATTACACTTCAAAGCTATTAGAGCTAGATGAGAAACTCATGTAACTTCCTACTGGTAACTGCAGCCTCATAGCCAGCCCACATCCAGGCTACAGCCCTCCTTTTTCACCTAGGGCACTGGGCACAGCCCCCTCGCCCCCAAGACTGAGAAATCAGGACATAGATGTATTGTCTTAATCCAGTACGCTAATGTGGAAGTGTACTTAGGAAGCCACCTCCTGTTTATAGGCATGTTGTTTTCCCCCGGACAGGCTCCCCCAAACTCATCCTAGAGGTGAGTAGAAAAACACACTCATAAAACACACATGGAAATAACTGTTAGCCTACTGGAGGGTCTGTGGCCTGGTGAGTCACAGCTCTGAGGACTGTGCAGTCTGGGTGCCAGCAACGCAGCGCCGAGAGAAAGCCTCCTTGCCAGGGACAGAAGGGCTCAGTTCTCTGCAGTGACAGTTCAGGGTTGAGGGGCTGCCCACCCCTCTTCTGAACATGGAGCTCCTACATGTGAGCCCACCCCGCCCGATGGAGAGGAGAAAGAGGAGCACATTTCTCCCATTAGTTTCTTAAACTCCAAGGCCACAACTCACTTCCAGCTAATAAATTAAACTCCTAGCCCACATAGTCTGTTATTGAAGGTTTTTAAAGCACTCCGGTGGGATATAAACACTTTGCTTTTCCACATCTCAGATATGTTGATAAGGGGCTTCCCCTTTAGTCTTTTTAATTTTTTATTTTTATTAGTACATTATTTGTTATGCATGCGGATCACATTATCACAGGGATATCTGTACCTGTATATAACGAATCTGGGTTCTTTTTTTTCCTAGTTCCTTTTTCTCTCCCTGCAACTCATCTTTCCCTTCCCATTTATAAAAGCTGTTTCTATTCTTTCTCTTTTTGGTCTTTTTTCTTTCCTCCCCCTCCCTTGTTCCCCTTCCCATCTGAACACACTCTTCCTTCCTCTCCACACCTATTCTCACTGTTTACCCCTGAGGTTTCTCCCATAGGAAAAACAGTTCTGATTCTCACTTTCCTCACCAACACGTCAAAGCTAGGCCAAAAGGCCTGACAGTTATTCCGCATCCCAACTTCCCCTTACTCTTAAATCTAAAACAAACTACCCTAACGTGTTCCATCCTCCCACACTCCCAGACTTCTTAGCACCTGCTCCAGCCCCAGCACTTCCTCCTCACAAGCTCTGCCGGGTGATCCCAAAGTGTGAGAAGACACCACTGTGCAAAGTGTTCTCTGGGCGAAGATTCCCACACAGTAAGTCCTTCTCTTGCCGGTACTGAGCTTTATTTCCCACATCTCAAAATCTTTAAATGAAGATATGTAAGTGCTAACTAAATAACAAAACAGCCCCATGAAATCAGTGAACCACCTGCTCAACTCATACCATGACCCAGACCAGTACAATACATCCCCTGTGACACAAAACCAAGACAAAGTTGAGAACCATCCAGTGGGCACAGAAGCACAGTTAGGACCCAAAGCACATGTGAAACCTCATAGAAGCCTGCCTTGACTCCCTCCAAACCTTCAGGAAGGGTCTTTTCTGAATAGAGATCACCAGTTTGTTGTAAGAATCTAAGGTTCTCAGCACACACCTCTTACAAAGTCCATCAGGGCCTCTCTTCTTACACAGGCTCAGGCAAAGTGATGCCTGTAACCACAGCTGGAAGAAGTAACAACTCTTATGAAAGGTAGAGTGAAAAACCATTAAGGCTTTTACTCTACTTAGAAGGTGATTGAAAAAAATATTGTAAGTATTTAGGGTTAGCCAATAAAAATACACATTAATTTCATGTAAAGTTAGGAGAAATAAAAAACATGAATAAAGTTACTAAAATACCTCATAAAAATGTGAAAGATGAAGATTTTCTTCCACAAACACAAATTTAACAATAAAGATGTTATTCAGTTTACATTCTGATGGTGAAAGGGATCTCATATGCATTTGAATCAGTGCTCTAATGTGAAGATCAGAATCAAAATCACAGAGAGGTCCCCAAATCCGACATAGCCTTCAGTAGGAAAGGTTCCTTAGGCAAACTTGATTTTGGCTGTGTCATTTTGGTCTGTTCACCTTGTTGGCAAAGGAACTTTGTTGGAGAAATTATTCAAGGAATAAAGAAGCATTTGGCTAGAGTTTCAAGAAAGTAAAAGCAGTCACATATTTCCAGGCACTCCGTCATGGCCCAATAATCATGGTTCAACTGAAAGACAATTCTGGAGGTGTAAGAAATTCCTACTTACATAGTTAGCTACTTTGGGTGGGCATTTTAGAACAGAATTTGACCTGTGAAATTAATTATAGATCATTTCTGAGGTCTGTATTAGCTCTGAAGTACAATCCTGTAATGAGCCAAACAGATTGTGATATCTGACTTCAATTTTGACAGCTTAAGCATATTTCTATGAAAGCTCACATGGATCATAATTTCTCTTTTCATTATCCTTCAAATAAGAGGCAGATGATTTCCTCTTGTTCTTTTATCTATGGCTTTTTTTTTTTTTTTTTTGAGACAGGGTCTTGCTTTGTAGTTCAGGCTGGCCCTGAGCTCACTATATAGCCCAGGCCAGCCTCAAACTCAGCAATCCTCCTGTCTCTGCCTCCTGAGTGCTGGGATTATAGGCGGGAGCCACCACACCCGGCACTGTGGTATGTGGTATTGATGGCTGGTGGGCGTGAGTCACCACGCCCAGCATTGTATGTGGTTACCTGGGATAGAACTCAGGACCTTGCGCTTGTGAGGCAGGTGCTGGAACCACTGAGCTAAATCTCCGGCCCCTATCTATGGCTTTTTGAAAAGCCATGGGAAATATATTTCTGATCAAGACAACTGCTATTTTCTTAAAAATAACCCAGTCTTGGGCCGGAGATTTAGCTCAGTGGTTCCGGCGCCTGCCTCGCAAACACAAGGTCCTGAGTTCAATCCCTGGTAATCACCTACAATGCTGGGCGTGGTGACTCACGCCCACCAGCCATCAATACCACATACCACAGTGTGGGACGTGGTGGCTCCCGCCTGTAATCCCAGCACTCGGGAGGCAGAGACAGGAGGATTGCTGAGTTCGGGGCTTGCCTGGGTTTACAGAGTGAGCTCAGGGCCAGCCTGAATTACAAAGCAAGACCCTGTCTCAAAAAAAAAAAAAAACAGTTTTCACACAGTTGTAAGAGATAACGAGAAATACAGCAATTGTTGGGAAATGTGTATAGAAACAGCCATTTGTACCTGCTGCAACCATATACACCAAATTGTAAAGTTTCTCTATTTAAAATAAAGAAAGAAAAAAACATAAAAATCGGGTCTATTTGCTTGCACAGAAAGTTATCTACAAAAATGCTTCATTCCCCACAGCAGTCACACGCTTGGCCTGTCTGAACCACACTGTGCACAGTCTGACTGGAGTTCAAGCAGCCCTGAACTTGGGCCTGTCACTGCTGCCTTGAAAGTAAAAGTTATTCTCCTCTAAGCCTCCGTTTCTTCTTTTGTACAACAAAAATGCTATACTTAGAACACACTGAGCATCCCTAGTCCAAAATTCTCAAACCTGAGAAGTTCAAAGATCCAAGCTTTTCAGTAAAGACATCATGCCCCAAGTACAAAATTCCACGTTTGAATGTGAGAGCTACACTCAAAATACAGGTGCACTAAAAATACTTTTTAAAAATTAACCCCAGACTATATATGTAAAGTGTTCATTAAATATAAATTTTGTGTCTAGATTTGCCTCCATCCCCCAGATACCTGATTATGAATATCCGATATTCCAAAGTCTGGAAAAAAATCTGAAATTTGAAACACTTTAAGTTCTAAGCTTTTTGGATAAATAATATTCAACTTGTAGTAATAGAAATTATATATGCATATGGTATATAAATACTGATGTGGATAGAGAGCTACAACACATTATTGGCCATAAAAATAATTTATAAATAGTGGGAATAATATAATAGTATTGTAGAGTTTTTTAAAAGGCAAACAAAAATAAGAGGAAAATTCTGATGCAACATAGATCAATCTTAAGGATACTCTGATAAAGCCAAAGAAAGACAAATATTGTACAACTCCCTTCATAGGAGTTAGATTAAAAGTAGAATGCTGTTTGGGGGGGTAATACTGGTAAAACTTCAGTTTTGTTAGATGAAAGAGTTCTGAAAGCTGCACAGCAATGTGAATATACTTAAAACTACTTAACTGTTTACTTAAAATAAGTAAAGTTTTAAATATATAATTTTAAAATCTTGAAAATAAATTTTATAAATAAACTAGTTTTAAATCTTATCTCAACAGAATCAGTGATTGTTTTCACCTCTTTATATATTTCTTGACTGTTACAAAAGTAGCTTAAAGGCTCACTATGAAAAACATCCTACCAAGCTTTTTTATGAGGCAATTTTATTTCATACATAATATAACCCTAAAAGCTGTAAAATCTAGCAACTAAGAGATAAATTAGGACTAAAATACATTAAGACTAAATACAGTAACCAGTATATATGAATATATGTATATATTTAGAGATTATTTATAATATACAGTATACATAGTATATATATACACACACACTATATATAGAGTATATATAGTATACATAGTATATATAATCTTTCTATATAGAGACTAAATAGTGTAACCAGGATATATATGTATATATTTTATATAAATATAAATAATATTTATTGTTTAATTTATGTCTAGCACTGCTTTTAAATTAATAAATGAACAAGCCTCAAGAGAAAACAATTCCTTTGGAGACAGGGTCTACATAGCCCATTGCAGTCCTATGTAGTCTCAAACCCACTGTCTCAGTCTCTGCATTACACCTGGCAGATAGTAACTTGAAATCTTAAAAATCATTCAAAATAGGTAATTATGTTATATTACTACCAACTAAACAGGATCCTAAAATACAAGGAAAAGAATGACTGAAGTTTTAAGAGAAAAATGTAAGGTGATACACTTGTAATAACTTCCATCCTTTAAAAACTTTAATATTTTCAATAAAGTATGGACACTCCTTTAAAATACGGATACTGCCTCTGCTTAAAAATGAACCATACAAAAGGCTTGAGGTAGGGAAAATATTAAAATTAGAGCAAGATCCCTCTTCAGATACCTCTCTACAAAAATTCATGCCTCAGTTTTCACCGACCTCGGTTACTGAGAGATTCACATGAAGATATTGGTGAGAGAACCTTATAAATTGAAAAAGGCCGAGCACTGAAATTTATTACTACTCATTAAGCTGCTTTCATTGACTTTCTTAAAGTATCTCTGAAACATTTCTCTTTAGGATCTATCTATTTACATCTAACGAACTAACAAAAAGCATTTGTTTTGAATGCTAAAATGCCTTATTAAGGATAGAAAGTCTCTTTTGATGAGTCATTCTTTTATACGTACTCAATCTTCTCGATTCTTTCCAGACTTTTTCCCAGGACTTTTTTTTCCCCTACATACTTTTCACAAGCACAATTTATTTTTAAATTGATGTCTGGGAATTCAGCAGCATACCATATCTTACAACAGTGCTCCATGTTAGTCATTGTTTCCATAACCCATCAGCACTCAGGAGGAAGTGTGATAATGCAAAGAAGGAACTGAATCTAGTGGGGACGATCAGTCATGTCCTTTAGTACTACATTAAAAATCTGACACATGACTGGGTAGGAAAACTGGACATGCTTTTATAACAGTTGTAGCACAAATGTAAAAACAGAGACTGGAAAACAGGTCATTTGTAGCTTTCTATAGAGAGGCAATAACTGAAAGGAGAATGGACTGAAACTGGGGCAAGTCTTAGGGTCAGCAACTTTTAGCTTTTCCTATTCTGTCCAATGTTAAAATAACATCACATTCATGTAACATGGCTTTTAGAAATCAAGAACTTGTTTTCATAGTAAATAATGATTAATATGCCAAAAATGTTTATCACTATTATAACACATTAAAACATTCTACTTCAATAAAATTACATTCATTAGATCTGCCTTTGTACTTCTATATAAATGTACAAGAAGCTAAGAAGGCATGTATCTTCCTTAAAATAAGATGTATACATTGAGGATAGACGATATCACAATTAACAAAACACAGAGGCTAGTGAACTTCCAGGCATTATACATCAGCAACATATTTAAACATAACCATGTTTCAAAAATAGCTAAGGAAAACATAAAGCATGCCAGTTTCCCACACACTCCTAATTCTACTTGAATTCTTCCTTACAGAAATATAGATTAAAGTATCAAATATTTCATCCTACCGAAAATATTCTATGAAAGCCAGTCATCCTTTTAATCATTTCTGTAACATATATTTTTAAAAGCTAAGTACTATTTTAAAATTTAATTTCACTATCTCTAAAGCACTGCAAGATTAAAAATAAGAGTCACAGATATTTTTAAATATCATGAGTCCATTAAATGTTAAATTTATAATAAGCATGAAAAAAAGAAGTTTTATTTCTATAGTCAAAAGTCTGTTTTCAGACACTCATTCCTGCAGTTTCTACCAACTGGGAAACAGATCTCTTAAAATATGAATAGGTTATTCAGGTCATTTAGGGGATAGTATCTACATTTTTCCCCAGAGTACAAGAGAACTTATTTGCACAAATCCCCTATACAAAAATCAAAGAATTAGGAATAAAGTATGTGGAAAAGATAGAATTTTTAAATTTGTACTAAACACATACAGACTTAAGAATCCTTTTTTTTTTGGTAGCTCATATTAGTAGTAATGTATAAATAAAAATTATGTAAGATGGCCCAATAGATGCTGAGTTTATATTTTTAAAATAAGAAAAGATTTTTAAGACAAAGAAAAACAAAAACAAAAACCAACATCTATTGAGTGCTTAGTATATGTTAGACACTGAAACACTATAATAGAAACTGTTGCACAGTAGGGCTGTAACATAGCTTAGCAGTACAGCATTTCCCCAGCATGCCCAAGTTTCTTGTTCAATCCCAAGCACTGGAAAAAGAAATTTTTATATGTTGTATTATCACAATCACTTTCTCCATCTCTAACATAAAATCATGGTAGACTCTATTAAATGACATAATTATACTCTGGCACAACATAATGAACTGGCCATTAATATGATAGCAGACCAAAAAATAAAGAAAATGGTCATTTTTCCTTTTTTAATATGCAACCTGGATGACACCAACAAAATTATCAGTGTGTCACCCATGACTACCAAAAACAAAAGAAGATAGGGCCAAAGGGTTAGCTCAGTGGTTCCGGCGCCGGCCTCGCAAGCACAAGGACCTGAGTTCGATCCCTGGTAACCACATATAATGCTGGGTGTGGAGACACACCCAGCAACAATCAACACCACATACCACAAAGCCGGATGTGGTGGCTCACGCCTGTAATCCCAGCACTCAGAGGCAGAGACAGGAGGATTGCTGAGTTCACGGTGGTTTGCCTGGGCACCATAGTGAGCTACAAAGCCTGAACTACAAAGCAAGACCCTGTCTCAAAAAAAAAAAAAAAAAAGAAGAAGAAGATATACCGAACAATTTCAAAATGGTCTCTGGTTACGACAAGTTACCAATGGCATATTGTCTTCCAAACTTGGCCTAGGAACAATCTCATAAGTTTGCAGCCTCTGTTACAGCAACAGTAATTGTTTCTGAAAATTACTGTTACTGGACTCTTGAAATTTTGTCCCTTTACTTATTGCTCATCCTTTCTGTAACACACAGACATAAAGCTTGTCCTTAAAGTTCATTTATCAAGTGAAAAGTTCCTTTCCAGGCAGATACCTGCACTTCAGATCATAACAGAAAGTATCAAGAAAAACACTCAATGCCCTTTACATTGGTAGTTTTCTTTTCTATTGTGTTCTTTGAAGTTGGCCTCTAAATTTGGAAACACATGCTATATAGTCTTCTACATAAAATTACAAGTTTGATTTGTCTTCTAAAATGAACATAAGCCTTGGGTGAGATTTCAGCTAACATGATGAGACCTGATTTCTTTCCTTTGCAAAAGAAAAGTTTTCAGTCATTCCTAATAGATTTTTATACACACTGGGTAAGTGCCATTTTTATTGTTTCTACTTTAAACAAATGTCAATGGCTTCTTCAGTGTTTTCAACACCAACTTTAATGTGTTCTACTAATTGCCTGGTGCTGAAAAGGAGTCCTAGATTTACAATACCACAGGGTTTTGGAGACTTATCTACCAGGTTATGAATTCTTCAAAACAGAAATAATTCTTGGAATGTTAGGATTTCTAAATTTTACTATGCTTCTTACCATCAAAATCAGCCACCACAAGTTTTCAAAGAGGGTGCTATAGGTATTTCAAGCAGGATGAAAGTACAATTAATGGGTCCGGAGATGTAGCTCAGTAGTTCTGGTGCCTGCCTAGTAAGCAAAAGGTCCCTGGTTCAATCCCTAGTAACAACATACAACAGTACTGGGCACAGTGACTCACGCCCTCCAGCAATCAGTACCACACACCACAATGTCGGGTGTGGTGGCTCACGCCTATCATCCCAGCATTCAGGAGGCAGAGACAAGAGGATTGCTGAGTTCAAGGCTTGCCTGGGCTACATAGTGAGTTCCGGGCCAACCTGAATTACAAAGTGAGACCCTGCCTCTAAAAAGAAAAAAAATAAATAAAAGTACAGTTAACATGCTTGGATCTCAAGAATTAAAACAGAATAGTACTGGGCAGTTATTATGACAACGCAAACCCCACCCACCTCCATCTCCATACGGCCCCTTTGGAACAGCACTGCCATTCTGCCTTCAGACATTTCCCCTACCTTCTTAAGTCATACAGAGGTCAGAAGAAGCTTCTCTTAATAACTTAATTATTTTGAGAGATGACAGAATGGACTGCAGATAAGGGAGATGATATGGGATATAGGACTAATCCCCCAAAGGAGCTATTTAACAAGCTGCTTGAAAAAGTCTCAGTGGTCACTCTGCCTTTTGACCATTTATTTCTCCCCTTATAAAGGTATTAGTTATTTCTATGCTAGCACTATCCAATATGATATTCACTAAATAGACCTATTTAAATTAATTAAAGTTCAGTAAATGATAAGGATTGTAAATATATATACCTCAACACAGACAAAACTAATGCTACAAAAACTATTTGACATAAAGGGACACACACCAATATAATCATAGTCAGAGACTTCAATACTCTGTCATAAATAGGTCAACCAAACAAAAAAAACTCAACAAACTCAGCAAAGAAATATTAAGAGTTGAACCATACCACTTTTTTATCCAATAATAGCAGAATAAGATAGTTGCATTAACCCACAGAACTTTCTCCAAAACAGACCACCTCTTAGGCCATAAAGTATGCTTAAATACAAAAGAATTTATATAATCTCTTGCATCCTATCACATCACAATGGCATGAAACTATAAATCAACAAAAGAAACCACAAAAGTATCCTGACATGGAAATTAAGTAATACATTCTTGAATCAACAATGGTCATAGAAGGTATCATCAAAGCATTTTAAAAGTTCTTAGATCAAAGGACAATGGCAGGACTAAATATGAAAATATCAAAATTCTGTAGGACCAAGTTAATAGCTGTAAGCACCTACACTAGAAAAACAGAAGAAGCCCAAATAAACAACTTAATGGTGTATCTCAAGGTCCTAGAAATATAAGAGCAATTTGCAATCTCAATTAAAACTTGTAGAATGAAGTTATAGAGATCAAAACAGAAATCAGTGAAATTGAGACTAAAAATAATACAAAAGATCAATGAATCAAAGAACTTTGAAAAGGTAAACAAGACTGATAAAACCTTAGCCACAATTTACCAAAAGAAGGAAAGAAAACAGCCATAGTTCTAGATGTGGTGGTGTACACCTATAATCGCAGAACTCAGGAGGCTGAGCCAAGAAGATTGCTTCAAGTTGAGGGCACCCTGCACTACATTTAGAGGTGAGCCTAACTCAAGGTGAGCCTAAACTACATAGTGAGACCCAGTCTCTAAGAATGAAATGAAATAGACTCATAGTGATGCAATTAGAAATGAAAAAGACAACATCACAATGATCACTAGTGAAATCTAGAAGATGCTAAGAAACTATTTTCAGGAAAAAGAAAATGGCTGCTAAGGGGGCAGCAAGGGCAAGCGTGAGTGTCTCTGAACTGACACTGGAGGAAAGCAGGTATTCTGAGGTGGGGCAAAAGAAAAGTCTGATATGAGAGACTAAGTGAAAAGAGAATCTAACTGAGCAGTATCCAATGCTGAGGGGACGTAGGAGGAGAAATCAAATGTGCCTGGGTCATGACTGGCACACACGCTAACCTGGGAGAAGACAGACTGAAAGAGGGAGCTGGCTGTACAGTGGTGGCCTGCTCTATGGAATAGACTCAAAATTACTCTAACCTGCCAGTTGGGCACTGTGACTGAGACACACACAAGCCAGGGATTTAGGGAAGCCAAAAGCAGCAGAATGGTGTGAGAGAAAGTGCCATACATTCGGGTTCTATAAACAATAGCGCTCCAGGGACTGCAAGAGGTGGGACCATGGGCAGAGAGAAGGTTTGTCCAACACAGAAGAAAAACTGTGCTGTTTTCCCCTGACATACAGTGGGAATGCTGTACCTGTGGGCTGTTCAGTATACTGCCACGGTTATCAGAGGTCCCAAGGGGTGAACCCTGCACCCTTTTAGCTGGGGACAGCCCAGAGCCCTGACAAGTATGTGCAATACAAAGTGGAGCAGGAAGCCCTGTAAGAGGGAGACAGAGACTGTGCGCAGACAGACAGTGATTCAGCAGAACCAGGACAGTGGGATATGAGGCCCCATGCACAGCTGCACTGGGCCACGGTGTCCTCCGCTGAGCCTGGGGCAGCCCGAGGTCCTGCAGGCAGGCCTAAGGCAGGAAGATAACCAAACAGAAAAATGCAGATGGCACCTGGGCTGGAGATCTGCCAGCCAGATACTACGAAAGGGTTGCCCAGGGGGAAAGAGGCGGAGAGGATCATAATATGTGCCAGGCAGTGAAAGGGATGATAGCACGACATCGACATCTCCGGCAGAAGTCAACAGAGAACTGAAAAACCAGGAGATGAACTATTCCAACACTTGCTTCTTCCCACACTGACAGAGAAAACTGAATTTTGAGGCCAGGGCAGAAACGCGCCGGTGTCCATGACCAGACCCCAGCTACAGGCAGCAACAGACCCAAGGGAGTGACGGCCTCATCACGTCAGAGGAGCGACCATGCCGGGGCGATGGGGGGTGGCGGGACCAGAGGGAGAAACCGCTTAGCGGCTCACAGCTGGAACCCAAGGCTACAAAGAGTAAGTGGACGCTCTGGGTTAATCCTGTAACCACTGAGTGATGGCTTTTATATTCACTGTTGTTTTCTTGCTTGTTTCTCTAGATTATTTTGGTTATTATGATTATTTTGGTTATTATTTTCTTCTTTTCTGCTAGTTCTTGCTTCTTTACAGGTATTGTTTTTTTTACCTTACTTTATTCTTAGTATTTAACCACTTTTGCCTGCTCACTCTTGTATTCCTTCTCTTTTATTTTTCTGCTTTTTTCCTCTCTTCTTCATTCTCTTGCCTCCTTGCTTTTCCCTCCTTTCCACCTATTAGATGGTGTACAGGTTATAGCAAGGGCCTATGGAGTGCATTAGACAAGATCAATTAATCAGTGCTATAATTTAAACAGCGCCATTCTAAGGACTGTCAGGGTAATCCCTAACAAAACCAAGCTCAGAGAACCCAAATAAAACTAACTACAAATATATTAACACATTCTAATACTCTCATAGCGCTCCCCAATCTCTAAAGACATTTCTAGGAAGTTTTTCGCCTATACAAACACTCTCAAACCTCCAGCACTATCCCTTAACTCCAGCTATAAAAATAATTCCAACAGAGTCCAACTTCCTATTTTTCACCTATTGACAATTCTCTTCCCTCCCTCTCTTCCCACTGACAACCCCTTCCTCTTCCCCTTCCTTTTTCCTTCCATCCCACCTCCCACATCCCAGACAAACAGCAAGTAGCAGCACTATTATATAATCTGTAAGGGCTACTGATAAAACTGTGAGTTATGAAAAAAAGTTTTAATATTAATGCTTAGTGTATGGTTAAATCTGTTGATAGTTATAACCAGTAGAAGTTCTTTCCTTACTACACAGCGAGAGTCCAATTCAATTAAACTAAATATTTGGAAGTGGTAAACAATCTCTCTTGACAAATAAAGCTAAGAACACATCATTGGAGAACAACTTAAATAAGGAGATATTCATACAAACAAGTTCTCCACACTGTATTTGACATCATTCCTCAGTACATAAAAAAAAAGGAACATAGAAAGGCCAAGAAAAAAAAAACCCTAAAGGGCAGCTCACTGGTGCAGCACCTGCCTAGCAATTGTGAGGTTCTGGGCTGAGGATTTATGTCAGTGGTTCCAGCATCTGCCTCACAAATGCAAAGTCCCGAGTTCGATCCCCAGTACCACATACCACAATGCCAGGCGTGGTGACTCGCCCTTGTAATCCCAGCACTCAGGAGGCAGAGGCAGGAGGATTGCTGTGAGTTTGAGGCTAGCCTGGGCTATATAGTGAGCTCAGGGCCAGCCTGAACTACAAAGTGAAACCCTGTCTCAAAAACAAAACAAAACAAAAAAGTGAGGCAGCCCTGAATTTGATTTCTGGTACAAAAAAAACCAAGGCAACAAAAATGCCTCCAGGTACTCCCAACTATCCCACACCAGATCTAAGAGGCACTGATGAGGAAGAAATCAAACTCCAAATAGCTGAGATGAATATAATGACTAAAGATCAAGCAGAAAAAAATAAGTGAAGTCAAGGATGACACAACCCAAAAGACAAGGGAACTAACAAACAAACACACCAATGTGGCTATGGAAGAAACAAGTAAAAAATTAGAACAACTGCCCAAAACTATTCAAAACAGGAATCACAAATACATCAAAGAAGTAGTTCATGAAAAGGTGTCAAACAGGAATCTCTGAGATAAAGA
>PVIC010005588.1:0-57282 GCA_004025085.1 Thryonomys swinderianus | reverse complement strand
CCATTTCTTCTAGATTTTCCATCTTCTTGGAGTATAGATTTTCAAAGTACGTGTTTATGATCCTTTGGACTTCTTCTGGATCTGTGCTGATTTCCCCATTTTCATTCCTTATAGCATGGATTTGAGCCTTTTCCTTCCTTTGTTTGATAAGGTTGGCTAAGGGTCTGTCAATCTTATTTATCCTTTCAAAGAACCAACTCTTTGATTCATTGATTCTTTGTATTGTTCTCTTTGTCTCCATTGCACTAATTTCTGCTCTAATCCTTATAATTTCCTCTATAGTTTGTGCTTTTGGTTTGTTTTGCTCCTCTTTTTGTAATTGTCTGAGGCTCAACATTAGATTGTTTATTTCAGTTTGCTCTATTTTCCGAGTGTAGGCATTCACTGCTATGAATTTCCCTCGCAGAACTGCTTTCATTGTGTCCCATAAATTCCTGTATGTTGTGCTGGTGTTGTCGTTTAGTTGTAGAAACTGTTTAATTTCTTCTTTAAATTCTCTTGTGGCCCATTATTTGGTTAACAGAGTGTTGTTCAATTTCCATGTGTTTGTGAGGATCTTGGAATTTCTTCAGCAATTCAGCTCCAGTTTCAAGGCACTATGGTCTGATAGTATGCAGGGGATAACTTCAATTCCTTTGCATTTTCCTAAGCTTGTTCTATGGACTAGAATGTGATCTATTTTGGAGAATGATCCACGAGCACCTGAGAAGAAGGTATATTCTCACTTTGTAGGGGAAAAAATTCTGCAGGCATCTAATAAGTCCATTTGCTCAAAAGTTTGATTTAGCTCAAGTATTTCCTTATTGATTCTTTGTCCAGTTGATCTGTCAATTTGTGACAGTGGAGTATTAAAATCCCCTGCTACTATTGTACTCATGGGTAACTGGCTTTTCAAGTCCAGTAATGTTTGTTTTATATAGTTCAGTGCATTGGAGTTTGGTGCATAAATATTAATGACTGTTATTTCTTTCTCTTGGATAGTACCCTGTATGAGAATATAGTGACCTTCTCTATATCTTTTAATCAGTTTAGGCTTGAAATCTATTTTACCTGCAAACAAGATAACCACTCCTGCTTTTTTGCAGTTTCCTGTGGCCTGGAGGATTGTTTTCCAACCTTTTATTTCCAGTGTATAGGTTTCTTTCTGAATTAGGTGTGTTTCCTGTATGCAGCAGATTGTAGGATCTTGCTTCTTAATCCAATCTGCTAGTCTTGTCTTTTAATTGGCCCACTGAGTCCATTCACATTAATGGTTATGACTGATATGGATATATTCAGAGCTGCCATGTGTCCCTGTTCTTGGTTCTTTTCTTTTTTGCTTTTTCCCTTTTCTATTTAGTTTCTTGTTTGCCCCAATGAATTCACTCTCCTGGGTCTTGTGGGTATGGAATTTTCTGTGTTTCTTTCCAAGATGTTCTTTAGAATGTTTTGGAGTGCAGGTTTCATATTTGTAAAGTTTTTCAGGTGTCCTTTATCATGGAAGTATCTTATTTCCCCATCTATTCTGAAAGATAGTTTTGCAGGATACAGCAGTCTAGGTTGGAGGTTGTTTTCCAGCAATGCTTGAAATACTTCTCTCCACGCTCTCCTTGTGTTGAGTGTTTGTGTTGAAAAGTCTTCTGTGATCCTAATGGGCTTCTTTTTGTAGGTGATTTTCTTCCTTTCTTTCACTGCTTTCAGTATTTCATTCTTTTGTTGTGCATCTGAAACCTTGATAATTATATGGCTAGGTGTAGGTATTTTTATGTCATGGCATTTTGGAGTCTGATAGGCCTCATTTATCTGTATGTCTATTTCTTGTCCTGTGAATTTTCTGTTGTTATCTCTGACAATAGCTTTTTTTTATGACTTTTACACTATCTTCTGCTCCTTCAGTGACTCCAGTCTTATATTATTTTTCTTTGAGTCATCTAAAAGCTGTTGAATTGATTTCTCATTGTCCCTTGCTCTTTTCCATAGATTATATCTTTCCTGCTCATTGGCTGCTATGCTGTCCTCTAGGTCTGAGATTCAGTTCTCTGCTTCATTCATCCTACTTTGCTTTTGTTCTCCTTCATCATTCCCTGTAGCTCTGCTTGAAGTTATCTAAAAGGTTCCATTGCTTCTGCTATCTTGGATTCTATCAGCTTGCTGATCTCTTCTTTAATGATGTCCTTCACTGTGGACAGTATCCCTGTTTTGATCTCGGAGATGAGTTCTGATTTCCATTTTACTAGATCTGCTTTAGTTACCAAGAGTCCTGTGTTTGAGTTTCCATTTGCCCTATTTCCTTTTTCTCTGAATTTCCCTGTGGTGGTAATCTTTGTTTCTGGTTTTTTGTGTATTTTCTCATTTCTACTTTTTCATTGTTACTAATGCTCTTCTTTGCCTGATGACAGGGCAATGTTTGTTGCAGGTCTCTTTCTTTCTATTATCTGGGGCGCTTTGGATGTGGCACCTTCCTGGGGTGTCCTCCTTGAATCTGTAATGACTCTTGAAAGTTCTCAGTTTGACACATCATGGGAGGTATTTGAGCAGAACAATCACATCATATTTGTTATCATAATACAATCAATACCAATATCAGTACCCTTGGGGGATAAGAGGTCACTGGGGAATCAGGTAGGTAGGGGGACAGAAGGAGAGTGAAACAGGGTTAGCAGATTTATGAAGATCACCTATACTCTAGAACCTCATATATGCCAGTGGGTAATAGAGGATAAAAAGGTGTATATAAAACAGTGCCCTCTGTATGCTGTAAGACCTTTGGAGACTTTACACACCTTCTTCTAATAGTACAGGAGAAGAAATAAGGCAGCGTAAGAGTCTTTTACTTCTGGGTATTGCTTCTGACAGGAAGATAGGAGAGGGTGTGGGGACAAGAGGTGAATAGAGGGATCTAGGAGTAGATGGCAAAATAGAAGCTAGATTCTCCCCCCTCCTTTTTTTTTTTTTTTTAATCTTGCCTGGTCTCTCACATGGCTCCAGTGTGGAGGGACACCGGAAATGGCTCCAGCTCCTCTCAGGCCTGGGTCCTCACAACGCAGCTCCGGGGTGGGGGTTGGGGCTGGCCGGCAGGCCTCAATGCTCCGTGGTGGTGGTGATGGCACCTGGGGTCTGTACCTGACTCTTCACTGCAGGGCTCCTGGGTGGAGCGGGCTGGTGGGCAGGCCTCAGTCCTCTGCCGCCGAGCTTTTTCAAGTATTTTAATAAACTTCCTCGCTTACCATTGACTTCTTCTAAAATATTGCCAAAAAATTAAGGAAAAAAAGTAACTTACCTTTATTTAGGTTCTTTAAGGCAATCCGTACTTTCCCACTAATTGCTGTCCAGACCATGAGATGTATAATTGAAAATAAGTTTATTTTTTTCTGTACACTACCTCCACATAGTAATTTTCACTGACTGAAACATTTTATTGGCTATGTTTCATTGGAACTAGGCAAGAGATTAAAGAGCTTGGTTTTGTTTTGCATGAGAAGAATATACAATGTTCCCCTCCACCCCGGGTACATACCAGCTTTAGATAAGCCTCCCAAAATCAGACTCTACAAAGGAAGTTAAAACATTGCTCACCAGTTGTATGGTTTCCACAAATGTGTTCAGTTCACCTAATAACATCTCAACAATAGGGCCAAAGAAATATTGAGGATAACAGTGATTTTATTCTGAGTTTCAGAGACAGGACTTAAGAATGTTTGTTTCATGTGTTCCACGTTTGGAAAGCAGAGGATAGTCTGTTTGTCTTTAATAGTAACATGAGTTGGTGTTGCTTACTTTCCATCAGATCCTTGTGATCAGAGTAGGCCAACCTTACTACCCCCAAAATGGGTAAATAATTCAGAGGGGGTATAGACCTATCATTTGACAAATGTGAACAGGAAGTAAATAGGAAAGCCTATAAGAATGAGGGAGATCTTTTTTTTTTTTTTTTTTTTTTTGAGACAGAGTCTTGCTTTGTAGTTCAGGCTGGCCCTGAGCTCACTATGTAGCCCAGGCAAGCCTCAAACTCAGCAATCCTCCTGTCTCTGCCTCCCGAGTGCTGGGATTACAGGCATGAGCCACCATGCCTGGCACTGTGGTATGTGGTACTGATTGCTGGTGGGCGTGAGTCTCCACGCCCAGCATTATATGTGGTTACCGGGATTGAACTCAGGACCTTGCGCTTGTGAGGCAGGCACCAGAACCACTGAGCTAAATCTCTGGCCCAAGGGAGATCTTTTCTTAACCTCTGCTGTTCATGTGTGGTATGCTTTATATGGATAAACACACAGGGAGAAAATCTTGAATGCATGGAATGAATGAGTTCCTTTTGTCATTTAAAATATTTGCTATTTTTCTTTTAAAAATGAGGTATCTGGTAAATACTGTCATATGATTTTTTTCAGTTGATAAAATAGAAATTTTAAAAATATATTTTTGTTCTGTATGCAGAAAGTTTTTTGTTTTGTTAATTGGCAGATCAATTAACAAAGCAATGGTTTAAATAATGAAAATAAAATAAATCCCAATAGTTTCTAACAATGAAATGAACAATGATTTTAACAGTACATATTACATTAGTGAATAGCACTTATGGCTACTATATATGAGGTATCATTTGTAACTTTGTATGAATTATTCATTACTAAAAACAACTGTATTCTCACTTTGTATTTGAGGAAAGTAAAGGTAATAGCATTTCACTTTCCTAGGAATTCATTTTTAGCTGTAGGAGTTGGGACTTAACCAAACAGTACCGTACTACTTTTGCTTTATTTAAAAACCTTTTCTGAGTAAATATTGGACAGATTTTGCAAGACTTTTTTAAGCCATCTGAAAGACAGAAAGCCAAGTGGTGACTGGCTCTGCTTTGTGGCAGTGACCAAGAAAGACTGAGTGATCTGCACTTGGTATGTGTGTGTGGGGTCATGTAACTTCTATAGCCAGATAATATATGTAGCAGAGGGTTGACTTGTCAAATGTATTGGCTACAAAACTTATCAGAGAATTGTGATCACAGTTGACATTGAGAATTTGTACCCGTACATGACACAACTTAATTCTCATTTTTTCAATTCCCCTGCCTCCCCACCAGCCCCCACTCCTATATGCATAAGACTTTAGGAGTTCTTAAATCTAGCTGCTTCAGAACTGCCCATTAGAATAACTGCCTACTGAGCACAGAAATCTCAGTAGACTCTTAATGTGAAATATACTAGGAATTATTTGTGCTCTTGAAAAGCATTTTTTTTGAAAGGCCCAAGAATTGCAGTGGCCTACTGGAGGGAAAGGTGAATGGCCTGATGTGTATGAATGGTTACATGATCTGCTTGCTGTTGTGTTTTGTGAGTGTAGAGTGAAATTCTCTTTAGACACTCATCATGACTTTAACTTGTTTGCAAGTTTTTTGTTTTATTTTGTTTTGTGTTTTTTTTGAGACAGGGTCTCACTTTGTAGTTCAGGTTGGCTCTAAACTCACTATGTAGCCCAGGCAAGCCTCGAACTCAACAATCCTTCTGCCTCTGCCTCCTCTGCTGGGAACACAGGTGTGAGCCACCATGCCCAGCATTGTGGTGTGTGGTACTGCTTGCTGGTGGGTGTGAGTCACCATGCCCAGCATTGCTGTATGTGGTTACCAGGATCGAACTCAGGACCTTGCACTTGCTAGGCAGGTGCTAGAACCACTGAGCTAAATCTAGTGCCCTTGTTTGCAAGTTTAAAGAGCAGATATGATTATGAATAAGATAATAAAGGACTATGACAATGTCTATTTAATTTTCTAATTTAATACTTGGTGAAAACTTGTTCTTCATCAAAGCAGTGATACAGACATTTTACACTTATGAACCTCTCTTAATATTTAGAGCAATTTAAGAAATAGGGACTACTTTTACTTTTACTTTTAAAAAAGAAAATGAAGTATCCTGACTTTCCCAGTGTCTTGACAATTAGGGAGGAAGATTAGAGATAATTTTTACTTTTGGACAGTAGTATATATTTCCCCCAGGCTATATTGTCTTCTCTTCTTTTTCACATGATAGCCCAAAGGAACTGAAGTATCTAGACATTCCACAGAATATCTTATTAGTCTACTACATTGATGATATGATTATAACAAAGTAGAATAGCATGAAGATTCAAGAACCTACATCAGTAAAGGTGTTGGGAATATGACAGACTTGAGTCTCCTTCTTGTGTTAATCCCAGCAAAGTAAAGGACAGGTCACTGAATCACGTCCACTCCAAAGGAAGAAGTTCAGGGCTTGCTAGTTCACTCAATCACTTCAGATTCCTTCTGGCAGAGTGACTAGGCAATAATGAAGTCACTGTCCCAGTGGGGAGTAACCAGTGATGATCACCGGAAAGAGACAGGTCTTGCTACTAGTAAGCAGTGCAGGGAAGTTTACCTATGATATTAAGATGTCCCATTTGTTCACATCTTCATCCTCACTCCAATTATTGCCTGGTCATATCATATTAACTAGGGATTCAGAACTACAGATTGAATGGCATTGTACAAGGCATCTGCGTAGTTCATGGTTCCAAATTCTCAGTAGAAATGGTGAGGAGAATATGGAGGAGAAATGGTTTCATTCTGCATATTAGGAACAGAGAAAAAGTTCGTTCCATGCTTTCACTCTTTGGAAAGCAGAGGATTGTGTTTACCATCAGAATTAAAGGTGTTAGGCTATATAAAAAGACCCATGTAGAATGGGCAATGGAAAGGGAATGTGGAGTCACAGTTCTGACCTCACAAACAAATAGAATAGAAGTCCCTTTTTCTTTTAATTCTTTATTGGTACAATTTATATACATCTCACAATTACACATAACATCGGGAAATTTGTACCAATATACAACACAGGTTAATTCTCATTTTTACCCATATCCCTCCCCACCCACACCTCCCCACCCACACCTCCCACCCCCTATATACATGCTCTTTTATTTTCTTTCAGAATCATATTTATTCCTTCCCCTCATTACATTCCCACACCAAATTTCCTTTGGAAACTTCCCATTCTACAAAAACTGTCATACTTTCTAGAGCTCATTTGCATCTACAGATGCTCATATCAAAGAGAAGATCTGATATTTGCTTATCTGTGATTTATTTATTTCACTTATTAGTGTGTCCTCCAGGTGTATCCATTTGCACATAAATGAATCAATCTTGTCATTCTTTATGGCAGAATAATACTCCATTTTATTAAAAAACCACATCTTCTTTATCCACTCTCCAGTTGATGGGCATTTGGGTTGTTTCCAAGATTGAGTTATCATGAACTAAGCTGTTATGAACAATGGTGTACATCTATCTTCCACTGGCACTGCTAAAAAACAACCAACAACATGGGAAAAAAATCTTTACTAGTTGTTTATCAGACAAAGGGCTATTATCTACAATATATAAAGAACTCAAACAGATCAGCGTCCCCAAGTTCAAAGACCCAATTCAAAAATGGGCATCTGAAATGAACAGACACTTCTCAGAGGCAGAAGTCAAAGCAGCCAAGAAGCATATAAAGAAATGCTCAACATCACTGGTCATTTGAGAGATGCAAATGAAAACAACACTGAGATTTCATCTCACTCCACAAAGAATGGCCAAAATTACAAAATCAACCAACAATAAATGCTGGAGAGTCTGTGGGGAGAAAGGAACCCTTCTCCACTGTTGGTGGGATTGTAGACTTGTGCAACAATTGTGGAGCTCTGTGTGTAGATTTCTTAGAAAACTAGGACTACGGGTCCCATTTGATCCTGCTATCCCCCTGCTAGGAATATACCCAAAAGAATTTTTAAAAATCACATTGGAAAGACAGAAGTCTCTTTTAAGTTCATCCTACTAATGTTTCTAATTCCTTCTGAAAGAAGAGCAATAGCATGGTGGAATTACTTTCTGGATAGGTAAACTTGCTATGAGAAGGAGTCAATCTGAGTAGTGTAGGAGGAAAGGTGTGGTGGATGCTGAAGTTCACTCAGTTTTCTGAGGTAGTGGCTCATAGTCCTGTCTTTCAATGGGATTTTCTCTTCACCTAGAGAACTGGCTAGATCAATGCAATTTAGAATGCAAATAGAAGATTATATTTGTTTCCAGTTTACAATGTTTGTAGTCTCAGTGGGGAAGGTTTGAAGAGTGAAGATGTTCCTGTGGCTGGGATCTCAGAATATCTGGAGGTATCACATGTCTGGAAGTTGATGCTGGGTGTTGACTGAGACCTTAGTAGGGCTGTCTACTAGAATCCTATACTTTGGCTTTTTCATATGGTTTCAGACTGCATTATTTTGTACTTTGCGACATGGTATATGGATTTCAAGAGCTGCTACACCAAAAGCAAGACAGAAGTACTTGGGATTTTTATGGTTTAATTTAGAAGTCATATCCCCTCAGATCTGCTGTACTCTATTAGTTAAGTCATGAAAAACCACTCTGGTTTGAAGACTACGGCATCTTAATTCTAGGAGCTAATGGATGAGTAGAAGGCCAGTGTTACACTGTAAGAAGGTTGGAGGAAGGGGAATATTGCAGTTATCTTTGCAAAACACAGTCTGCTACATTATTTAAGAGAAGACTATTTTTCCAGTGCCTATATATCCTATCTTGTTCAATACATCACTAGCCCATTAAATTTCTTGAAATAGCATCTGGACCAGTGTACTTTCTTGCCAAAAATCAAAGCAAAAAAACAAAGCAGAACATAAAACTATGTATCAGGTTCCTTGCTCTATATAAAATGAAACTCAAATGAAAATTAGCATTAAGAGCTTCTGAAATTGATACATAATTCCATTCTACCACTTACTTGATATTACTTTCAGACA
Source organism: Thryonomys swinderianus (assembly GCA_004025085.1). Classification (NCBI taxonomy): domain Eukaryota; kingdom Metazoa; phylum Chordata; class Mammalia; order Rodentia; family Thryonomyidae; genus Thryonomys; species Thryonomys swinderianus. Next base: position 48,495 of record PVIC010005588.1, on the reverse strand, counting down.
TATACTGGGGCTTATGTGTTATTTATAAAATTATGTTAAGATACATGTTAAGATTTTACTTTTGTACTTTTGTGTACGTTTTTTAATTTCAATATGGAAATGCCTATAGTGTTTCCTAATAAAGTCTTACCCTTCTACTAAGATTTTCTTTCAGGCCCAACTCAGAAAGATCTGTTCTTCTTTTACTGCCAACAGTGATCTGAGTATCAGTCACTTGTAATAATGTTCTATACTCTGTAATATTATAGGAAAAGGCTATGCTTCACCATCACTGGTTTGTGAGTAATTCTGTCCTAATGCAAAGAGGACATTATCCCACAGCAGCAACTTATAGGAGAGACCTTACTGTTTTCTAACCTTATTGCTTATGTGACCTTGTTATTTATTACAGTATGAACTCTTTAAAGCACCTGAGCATTGTATGTTCTAATTTTTACACATTTTAAAGTTTGTTATCTTTTCTTGGGTTTCTGTTGTAGATAGAGTGTTAATATGGAACCAGGTAAGTCATTTTATAATGTTAGTATTAATGGATTATTAATATTAATATTAAGCCATTTGATAGTATGTCACCACTGGAATAAGGGACACATTGATTTTCTGGGAAGAATTTTCAAATATGTCATATTTGTCCATTCAAAAACGTTATATATACAAATATAAAATATATTTCATAAAATATATTGAACATGATTTTTAAAAATTAACTTTTCGATTTTTAGAGCTTTACTTTAGAGCCATGTGACTCATCTCTAATCTATTGGAGAGCATCTTCCACATTTGTGTTGTGCATCCCTATGATCTCATGGTGCCATAATCTCCATTAGGAGTTACTTGTTGTTTGGAGAGAGGGAGTATGTTATAACATGAGCCTGCCTTCTTCCATTTTGACTGTCTTTACCCAGGATTTTTGAATTTAATGGTGAAAGAGAATTGGGTTTACCTTGTTTCCATGCCAGGCTGTGGATAAACTATAATGCTGAGAAGCTGTTGGTAGCATCTGCTTTGTGGATGTGAAAAGTGGCAGTTTTTACCAGGGAAGAAAAGAATGGAAAAGGGAGAAAAGAGAAAATTAAGTGCTAAGAGCTTTTGAATGCTAGTATCTAGCTGCTTCTGGGTTCAGTCACATTTCAAGACTCTACATGATATCACATATTCCTTGTAAATATTTTCTCCCTTCCTTAATTGATTTTCTTCTTTTAATATATAACCAAAAATATTCTAATTAAAATATCAGAATCTTTTCTCAGAGTATTTTTAATGTTACTTGATTCTTATTTTGAACAATGTGATATATAAAATGTTAAGTTGAATAAAAGGGGAAGTTTTATTCTATGACATATTGCATAAATGATTATTTTTAAAAATATTAATATTTAACATGTTAAGAGATTTATGTATAACTTTTAAAATAAAACTATAAAATGTGAAACTGTAGGAGATCTTGGAAATAATGTCCTTGAGTTTTCAAATTATATGTATAAAGAAATGAATGAAGAATAAATACATGAATAAAGGATCAGGAAGGGTGAATATTTTATCCAAAATACATAGATAAAAGACATTGCTCTCAATCAGGTGTTTTCCATACATTACAATCTACAATGACCTTGTTAATAAAGACTATTATGTGATAATACCTCTGTGAATCTCCAGACCGTACTTGTTTACAGGAACTTGTGTGGGTAATTTCCTGTGCACTTCTGAGAAACCCAGTGCTTGCCTTGCATTTCCTGTTTTCTTTGTAGGCTGGTTTGATCCTGGTGACAAATTCAGTAGTCATATTAGAGAGAGAGAAATAGTAACCACAGTTGAGAAGGCAGAGCTGATCCACTCCAGTGTCCCTGGACAGTCTCATGGAACAGGGGCCCTTACTAATTCTAAAATGACAACTGAAAAGAAATCATCTTTATCTTATCTGAACTATTATAGCTTTTTGCCTTTCTTTATTACAGCTGCCTGTTTTACATCTAATGTGCCATAAAAAATTCATGAAGTTGTTAGATTAACCTGGGGTGTAACACATTTTTTTGGTCATAAATGTGCATAAATGTGAGTCTGTCAAACTTTCTTTTGAATATTTCTATTGACTTAATTTGAATACACTTAATTTTATGAGTTTTATTATCTAATGAATGCTAAGAAAAAATATTACAAATAAGTAATGTGTTTTTATATTATTTGAGTTTTCATAAAAGCATCAAAATTTTCAACATTGACTAGTTTTTAGTGTTCAAAATCTAAAAACAAACATCATAAATAAAAGTGTGAATACAATTAAAATACCAGTAGCAATCTACAAGAGAAATTCTTTACTTCATTTACCACACCTATGACTATCTTCACAAATAACAGCATGTTACGTATAAATGTATTGCTTATGTTTGTTTTGCTTTCCTGGCATTTTTTCAGGGCATACTTGACATCTCACTGATCTTCCTGTTTATTCAGGAGGTTCTTATTATATTATGTAACATGCAGTTAATGGAAACATACAAATATTAATAAAATGAAATTTTAACATATATTGCACATTTAGTATAAACATCAGTATTTCCACATCAGCTGTTTACTTGCTTACAAAACCTGAATGATGTCAGAAATAAAAACCTATATGAACTACAATGAAAATACCAATAAAACTCTACAAGAAAAAGTCTTTGCTTCAATTAGCATACCCAAGGCAATTTTCACACATGAAAATTCATGTACCATGCAAAAATATTGCTTATACTAATATCATGTATGTTTTGTTTTCCTGTCCTTCATTGGAGGGCATAGTTGACATCATTTGGCTTTCCTGCAATAGGTCTTTATGATACTATGCCTGCTTGTTCACCTCTCATCTTACCAGTATGCTTCATGATTTTTTGGCATAATTCTCTGGGCAGAAGCATTTTGTTTTTCCTCTGCTTTAAATAATCTCTTATGAGTTTCAGTCCCAAATCTCTAAGAAAATTTCTCTGCTCTATTTTGTACTTGTTATTTTCTTTGTAAATTATCAAAATGTTTATGTCATACATTTAGGATTTAGTAAAACACAACCTTTGGCCAACACTTGGTATTTTGAATGACGTCATATTTGTTGAATAACTTACCAAGAAATTCTACTCCATCTTTCGTTTTGTTGTAGAAAGTTTTCATGTCAGGCTTCCATATTGTTGAGGTTTCCTTATCAGTATTTCCATCATGACGTGATGTTGATATCAGGAGTATCAATTTGTTTTTCTTTGCCATATATGTGGCCAATATAAATCCTTCTGAAATTCAAAGATTGTACCATATAATTCTCTGTTGTGAAATTGCAATATTTCATTTGGAGTTTCTTCTTTGTTCCTGCATATAGTTCCGATGGTAGTCAACCCAAGCTCCATTAGTGAATGTAACATTAATTGGAATTTGGTAAACCAGTTGTCAAAAGTCATATTCTGATTAGTTTGGAAGACAGGAACAAGTCTGTTTGTAGTGTCATTCAGTTTATGTTGGCTGTGTTCCAGGATAAATTTCTACATTGAAAGTATAATACGCCTTCTTATCTACAAGGACATAAATTTTTGTGCCATATTTTGACAGTTTTTTGGCATATACTCTCTGAGACTATAGTGCCCATGAATGCTGGCAAGTTGTTCATCAGTAGTCCTATATTCAGATGGTATGTAAATTGCTTGGCAATTACTCACAAATCTGTCAAACAATGACCAATAGCAGTCAGACTACCAGTTCTTTTTCTTTGTTGGTGGGTGGTTTTGTAATCAAACCTCAGGCAGTTTTGAAGGAAAGCAAATCTCCTCTGAGTCATTATTTTACAGACCTCAAGCCCACACCCATCACTTTTCCTTAAGTCCTTTACATTTCTTCAGTCACCATGAGAAAGCCTAGCTAAGTACAGCAGACCTATGAATGCCTGCAGTTCAATTAGTGAAGTGTCATAATTCATTTTTAAAATATGGCTACTGGTACACACAGAACATTTTACTTGTATTTCAGACTTTGTGTATTTCACAACATCTTATAATATTTCATGTTAGTACTTCCAATGGTACATGGCAGTGCTTGCATTCTGTCTAATAGGTTTCACTCCTGCCAAGGTCCTCACTATATTTTTGGACCTAGTTCCAGCAGTATATCTTTCCATTTGGTTGTGTGACCATTTTGCACAAAAAGTATCCTTCTGGGAAAGGGAATGAGACACAACCAGTTGGTATTACACTAAAGAAAAAATTTACAGCCAAAAATGAAGGAATGTGCTTATGGAACCCAGTGTCATGTGTGGGTGTTTAAATACATGTAGAGTACATGTACTTAGAGTATTGTACATGTATTTAAGTACATGTAAATAAAAGGTATTATTTGAACTATTATTAAGTTGTGGCATGGGTCTTTTGGGAGCCTTTAGCCAGATTTATGTTGAGAATTAAGAGCAAAGAAGAATGATTTAAAGTGTCTTGAATTAGGCCAGAAAGGAAACTCCAGTAAAGTTGTGCCCTGCAAAGATGAAAAACAGGAAAAATTGGTTCCTGAAAATACTAGAAAGTTAAAGCAGAGTACTTTAAAAGAAGATAATGGAAAGATGACCCAAGGAAATGACAAGAACTAGCAGGACTCCAGCTTCTGCAGCCTCAGGATTGCAAAGGTGAAAGACTTTGCATTGAGAAGAGAGCCCCAGAGCTCCATTTTCCAGAATGGCAGCAGCCTAAGGAAGTTGTTCCTTGAGATGTCGTCTATAGCCATTAGCTGTAGTTGATAGTGAAGAAAGCCTGGCTACTGCTCCAGCTGGTGGCAGACCTCGGCATAATCCATGGTAGTGCTGGTTTTACATGAATGTAGAATGTAAAATTTATGCGGTTGGGAAGGCTTCTACCCAGATTTTAGAAGAAGGCCTAGAAATCAGGCAGTGTGCCCCTGAGAGGGCAGGGTGTGAAGCTGTGTGAAGCTGAAAGTACAGTGGAGACCCCAGAAGTTTGGAGAAGCTAGGAGTTAGATCAGGTGAGGAAAACGGCAAGGGCAGAGTAGAACCAGTCCCAGAGAGAAGCCATGGACGCTACCACCACCAGAAGTGCTGTAAGGACAGAGCTACCCAAGATATTTGGAGTTCACATCTTGTCACAGATTGTCCCAGATGCTGTGAATGGAACTTCAAGATTGAATCTTTGCCCTGCTGGACTTTGGACTTGCTTTAGTCCCATTGCTTTGTATCCCCTTATTTGTACAATTTGGAATCATAATGTTTATCCTGTGCAATTGTATATTGGAAGAGTTTAATTTTCTTTTCATTTGTATAGGGGCTCACAGCTAAGAGTTTACCTTAAATCCAGAGGAGATTGAGAATTTGAAACAGTTGGACTTTGGCAACTCTTAGAGATCGACTGAACAGCTTGCTTGTGGGCAAAGGAATGTACACGAGTCTAGGGAGGGCAGGAATGGGATGTAATGGCTTATGTCTAGATGTACCTTCAAAGCCTCATACAGTCGTAGGTGGAACTTTCTTAGAAGTTGCTTTACCTAGAGTATGTGATACTGGAATAAGGTTGTGTGATTAAAAATTCAGTCCACTGATTGGTTTGCCCCCCATTCTGATACCTAGATAGAGCACAAAAGGGACAGAAAGCAGCTGCAAAGGCCCCTTGCTTGCTTTGCTACGTTGTGCTCAGAATCAACTGTTTCTTCTGCATCAGGCCTGTGTTATCCACCCTGCCTAGGAAGGAGCTAATGATAGATTGAATCCTCTATAAAGTGCTAGCTAAGTAAACTTTCCTCTTTTAATTCTGGGTGGTGTATTTTGTCCCAGCAGCAAGAAAAGTAACTAAGACAAGATATTCTATTCCTGCAAGCAAATTAGATTTCAAAAGGAAAAGAATAGTGATGATTTTCAAAAAGGAAATTGGGAGAATGTACATTTTGTATTGAACTTAACTTGTACTTTATTTTTGAATTCTAATTGGGATGTAAAGTGTCTTTTTACTGACATTTGAAATAATTTGTCTTTTGTGATCAACTAAAGGATATTACAACAGTTATAGTGAACAGGAAGACAAAGCTCTCAGAATGAGACCTATGAACCAAATGCCGAGAATGCTGGCCTTGCTAGACAACTGTGTGGTTAGGGAATGATTGTGGGGAAATGCCTTCCAATCCTTGAGCCAGTACAGATCTGGACAAGGATGTATAAAGACATTATTAATTTGGATGAAAGTTTTGTTTTTGCCAATATATCTTTTATTTGGCTCCAGATAAGACAGTTTTCCAGAGCTTTTTGAAAGACCTTTACTATGCTATTTATTAGAGAAACATTCATTTAATCAAATAACACTCACTTTATAGAGAAAAAAATATTCTTCTGCTTTGAGGGCCATAGGTCATGTATTAGAGTATGGTTTCGGTCACTGACAGTGCTGACATGATGTGGAATTTTTTTTCCTCTTCCCTTACTAGGATTCTTTTGTGTAACCTCTGGGTGCATAAGAAACTTCACTGCTTAACAGAAACAATTGTTCTTTGTTCTCCTGTCCAAATGAACACACTTGTTTTTCAGTCCAGCTCTGCTGGCCCGTTAGACGCAATCAGGAGTGTCATCAAGAAGAGATGAGAAGATGCAGAGTACAACCACTTGTTATTTTTAGAGGCAAAATGCCCACTTTTTTGGCAAAGCTAAAAATAAGCACATGTGAAAACAAAGAAGGCTAAACTGTGGATGATGCATTATGAGGGTTAATGCTTTGCAAAAGCATTAAGTGATAGTCTAGGATGTAACATTTCTGAATATTTTCCTAATATATTGGGGAAATCTTTTCACAGGTACACCCAGACATTTTTACATGTTTCAGAAACTGAAAGTGATACATTAAATATATCTATAATGCTAACACCCTAAGCTTATATATTTATTCAGGAGTCTTTTACTTTATGTCTTCACCTGCACTAAAATGACATGATGAGTATGCTACTAAGAAAAATTGTTGATTGCACATGGAGAAGTCTTTTCAATTTTTATTTTTTCATTAGTATATTTTAGTTTTTTTTACATTCCTTCTTCGCATCATTCTGTCCACTTTTCCATTTACTTGTCTTCTTCCATTGGCAAAAGATCTCCCTATGTCCTATTAACTATATATTTTTTATTTTGCTACCTTTATTTTGGGTTTCTTACATAAGACAAGCCATGTGACATTTAAGCTTGTGTGTCTGATTTATTTCACTTAATGTAATGAGCTTAATATGAAATCATTTTCCTCCAAATTACTCAATTTAATCTTTCTTTAAGGAGACAAACTCTCTTGTTTTTAAGTACCACACTTAATTTATCCATTTTTATCTGTTGCAATTTTTTAGATTCTTATCTAGGTTAACAGTACACGGTTTTAGGGCTACCCCTCTTTGCAAACATTGTATTATTTTTATGATATTATTTATCTTCCTGTTGAAATAGCTCTTTGATTCTTTAACTATTGTTTATAAATTGTAAGTGTCTTTGACCAGGAGATTTAGGGTTTGTATCTTAAAAGTGGAAAGTAAAGGGAAAGCTGAAATCTTATTCAGTTAAATATCATGATCAAAAGGTATTGTAAGAAGCTGTGTTACTATCATGTCCAAAGACCTGTGGATCCTGTGAGTAGGAAAGAACACAGGGTCTAAATCACATGGAGTAGAAGAAAGGCAACCCTTGGAAAGAGTCAGAGTAACTGAGGGAACCAAAGGAGGTAGAATTTTGAAAGAAAGGAAATAAATGTAGCATTGTTAGAAGGATGAGAAAAGACCAAGAGCACTGAGAGAGTAATCTCAGAGGAATTTGGAGGCAAGAAATATTCTCAAACATAATAATTTCAAAAGCATACACATAGCCATCTGGATTTTTGAAAAAAAAAGGGAATATTTTATTGACCTTTGAATGGAAAGATTTGACTTTTAGTGAGAAATCTGCATTTCATCCTACAGAAAGTACACATCTTCAGTTTAACTATTTTCTGTAGGAAAAGCTGTGTTTGTTCTGTATACTTAGTATGTGGTAAACATACCCTTCAGCAAAGTCCTGTTGGGCATAGCAAGCTAGAGGCATATATCTATCTATATCTATACCTGTCTATTTGTGGTTTATATATAAATGTGTACATGAATGATTTATAATTTATGAGTTATGATTATGCTACATTTTATTATTTTTTTGAACTTTTGGGTAAATGTAATAGAAAATATTAAACACTAGAGACATCTATATCTATGTATGTCTATACACCTTTGTATCTCTTCACAAACACACACTGATAGATGATATATATGGTACATGTGTGATTTTAGAATTTTTCAAAAAACTTAATTTCTGCCTGTAATGCACAATATTAAATTGGAACAAACCAAACAATCCGGTAGACCTCAAAATGCTTTACTGAAAACACTGATTTATAATGTATAATGAAGTGTCAGTATTGGCAAATTTGCTGGTGATGCTAAGGAAAGTGTTATGCTTTTGTTAGAAGAACTAATGGCCTTACAGATCAAATATACATTTCTATCATGACTTTTATGTCTGCTAAATTTGTCCAGTGATACTTATTTTATAGTTTTTTGTGAGGAATAATTAAATAAATGCATATGAGTGTACTTTTAGAAGCATTACATTTCTATAAAATGTATGGCATATATACAAGTTGCATATAAGGATAGTAAGATATGCCAATGTCTCAGAGAATATATGTATGAAATTTATGATAAATTCAAGTTAGGACTTTAAAGTGTGTTACTCTGGCAGATGTTCTCAGACCAAATGATGTTTTTGTGAAAATTTATGTAAAATATTCAATTTATGGAGAATTAAACATGAAAGACTAGTATGTTGAGTTTGCTTTTTGGCTAAAAAGAATGTTGAGTTAGTTTGATCATGTGTTTTAGATCTTGTAATAAAATAATAGGAATTTCATAAAAGGATACTATACTATTTACATTTTCAATTTGTATACTGGAGCCCACTAGGATTTAAGGTACTTTACAATCAAAGCACAAAAGGAAATTTTAAAGATACTAAGAAAAATAAATAAAAATTGGAAATGAATAAAAGTGAAAGAATATAGATACACTGAAGGGCTTATGAATTATTATAGCATGATTATGAGTTCTGGCCTTGCTAAATTTTTTGAACATATAAAATAAACATTTTATAGAAAATACTAAAAACTCAAAAAGCTATAAAAGAACAGTGAAAAGCTCTTAATTTAGGCAGAAATAACTATTAACATTTTGATACTTAAAGTTCTAACTATTTTGGTGCCGGAGGGTTAGCTTAGTGGTTCCAGTGCCTGCCTCACAAGCTCAAGGTCCTGAGTATGATCCCCAGTAACCACATGCAATGCTGGGCGTGGAGACTCACACCCACCAGCAATCAACACCACATACTACAGTACCAGGTGTGGTGGCTCACGCCTGTAATCCCAGCACTCAGGAGGCAGAGACGGGAGGATTACTGAGTTCGAGGCTTGCCTGGGCTACATAGTGAGCTCAGGGCCAGCCTGAACTACAAAGTGAGACCCTGTCTCAAAAAAAAAATAGTTCTAACTATTTTGGTATTAATATGAACCTAATTGTAAGGTGTAAATTTGGGGTAATATTACATAAATTTCTTTATCAAAATACTTTCTATGTTGTTGAAAATTGTTAAATAACTTTATCACTCTCGTATGTGTAATGATGATTTACTCAGTGTCCTAATATTTGAGATATGTGTTTGCTCCAGGGTTTCTCTATTACAAATGATTCCTCCCACAGAATATTTATGTAGTCAAAATATTTATAAGCCTTTGTGAGAATTCCTAGTTATGTGCTAAAGAAAAATTCTAGAAAGTATTTAAAATTTGGAGTCCAAATTCACAAAGAATTTTAAGGCTTTGTTTTCTGTGTGAATTTATGCTTCCCTTTTCTATACTTCAGTTGCGTATTTAACATCACTGTGCAACAATTTCTTTACCTGAAATAAAAAATTGGTGATACCTTTTTCATGAGTTTGTCATGAGGATTATATTTAACATTAAATAAAAATGCTTGGTCCAAGATTGATCCATTTAGGTACAAATGGAGACACCTGGAGGATATACTAATAAGTGAAATCAATAGATCACAGATAGACAAATTGCGGATCTTCTCTTTGGTGTGAACACCTATAGATGCAAATGAGCTCTAGAAAGTAGGACAGCTTTTATAGAGTGAATATTTCTATAGGAAACTTGGTGTGGGGATGTGATGAGGGGAAGGAATAAATATGATACACAAAGAAAATAAAAGGGCATGTATAAAGGGGGTGAGGAGGTGTGGGTGGGTAGGGATATAGGTAAAAATGAGAATTAATTTGTGTCATATACTGGTACAAATTCCCCAATATTATATGTGATTCTGAGATGTATATAAATTGTACCAATAAAGAATTCAATTTAAAAAATGCTTGGCTCTCTGTGACATCCAGTGTATATTAGCAATTGTGAAGGCCATATTTTTATATTTCTTTACAGAAGTGTGTCACTTTAGTATAATTTTGTTTTAGTATACATTTTAAAAATTTTAATACAGTCAAGATGGTAATTCTTTGTTATATATGTTAAAATTATTGTCCCAATTTTTCATAGTTTAGAGATTTGTAAGTCAAATCTATCAATCTTTACAAAAAGAAAAAATGAACACTTGCCTATAAGTACTTCAGAATTAAACAGATGCAAGTTGTTAAGCTTCCTTTGTGAAAAGTAACACACTTAAACAGGCCCTGCACACGTTTATGGACTGCATCAAGACTTGTGGATGTAGTGAGATTTATTCTGAACAAATATTTCTGAGTATGTTTTAGAATTGAATTAAGATTCCCTCAAATTTCAAAAGTTCCACCCTGCAAATTAAAACGAAGATGATTTTGGTTTGGAGAGATTTGAAAGAAGTTTCTTACCTTCAGGAAAAATAAAAATTTCCATTTCATTATAATAAAGACTTATACATCATTGGCTTCTTCAGTACAGTTTCTCAGAAGAATGTTTTGCAAAATATGTCTTTAGGGGCTAACTATATTGCTCTAATCATTGCATATAAACCCATTAAAATATGATAGTATGCCAAAATATTGACATTATTTATTTTAATTTGTTGCAACAATTTTTCTGACAATATTTCCAGGCCAAGATCTATTTACTCTTGATGCCATTTTAATTTATAATTACATAATAAATCTCAGAACATCAGAGAATGTCTTTTCTATTTTATTTTCTATGGTATAAGTCAATTCTCTAAATTATATAAAAGTTACTAGAAAATATGTACCTCTCTTAACTGTTCCCCATTCCTCAAAAAATTCTGACCTTCTGTGCCTCTGATAGTAATGTGAAATAGCAGGTTGGTTTGAACATTAATAACAAAATCTTACTTATTTATCACCTGTATTATTTTAACAGAATACAAGCAGATGTTAAAAATAAAAATTCATCTAGGAAAAAATAAAATTTTGTAACAAAATACTTAGAGAAGAAGAAAGTTACATACACTGTGTAACATGATCTTAGAATATATTTTCAATTGCAAATCTATAAACTAATCTAAGAAAGCTATTCTTTTTATAAAACATTTTAATTATTAACAATATATCTGACACTTGGTATTATTTTGAACAGTTTCTTCCTATTTCACAATATCTCGTATACATTTTGGTCCTTATTTACTCTTTCAGTTTCTCACACTAGAGAGAATGTGGAATTTACCACTGCGTCTGTTCTATTTCACTTAAAAGTATGGTCTCACGATGCACTCACTTACCTAGAAATGTCTCTAGTTTGTCCTTTTTTATAGCAAAGTAGTATTACATTATGTATTTAAATAAACTACATTTTCTGTATCTATTCATTGGTTGATGCATTTTTGGGTTGTTTCCAAGATTTAGGTATTACAAGTTGTACTACCATGGGTGAGCATCATTGTGGCCTAGTGCTTTTAATTCTTTTGCAGAAATACTCAGAACAGGAATAGCTGGGTCAAATTGGACCTCCAAACCTAGTTTTCTGAGGAATCTCCACATTGACTTCCACCATAGTTTCACAAGTACACTTCCACCAACAGTGGGGAAAGGGTTCCTTTATCCTTACACCCCTGCCACCTCTTGGTTGATTTCATGATGATAGGTATTCTTTCCAGAATGAGATGAAATCTCAGCATTGCTTTAATTTGCAATTGTGAAATGATCAGTGATGTTGAACATTTTATCCTGTATTTACTTACCATTTCTACTTCCTCTCATATCCCCAATTTTGGATTGTGTCTGAGGGGTCTGATTTTTTTTTCAATTCTTTATATATTCAAGGTATTAGTCCTTGGAGGAGCCCTGGGCTACAATTTTTTCTCACTTTGTGGGTTGTCTTTTCACTCTGCTGGTGATTTCTTGTGCTGTGTAAAAGCTTTTTAATAAGATGAGATCCAAATTGTTGATTCTTTGTGGTATTTCTCATGCAACTGGGATTTTTCTCACAAAGCCTTTGCTTCCACCTGTGTCTCAAGAGTTCTACTTATTTTCTCTTTTTGCAGACTTAATGTTTCTGTTTTAATATTTAGAACTTTGGTCCATTTTGATTTTAGTTTAGTGGATGGTGAGAGACACAGGCCTAGTTTTAGTCTTCAGCATGTAGATAGCCAGTTTTTCTAGCACCGACTATTAAAGAGGATCTCTTTTCCATTGAAGATAAGACTGATCAGAATCAATGAGTAAGCCGGAGACAATGCAAATGCTATAAAAAATTGTTGACAGGATAAATGGTAGAAAACTTTCCAAACATTGGGAACAAACAACATACAAGTAAGTGATATATATATATATAGAAACTCCAATTAGCCAATACAAAAATAAATCTATACCAACTCATATAATTTGTAAGATTTCAGAAATTCAGCACAAGAACAGAATATTAAATATATTACAAACAGCCAATAAGTAAAAAAGTAAATCACTTATGAAGAAAAGCCCATCAGAATCACAGCAGACTTCTCTACAGAAAATTTCACAGATGACACAGTTTGCTGAGGCCCAGGTTGAAGGGTAGTCAGTAAAACTTTCACTTGAGAAATCAATCAAATATTCAACATTTCATGTAATTTTGAACCAATTGTGATACTCAGTGATTATAAATCTAAAATAATTAGGAATAGGGTAACCATGCTTGAAGTCTTCTAAAGTCAAAAATATTTTGAAAATCTTGAGGAAGAAATAGATGTAAATTTTATTTTTAGTAATCAGTAAAATAATCAAATTATATTTCTGGGACATTAAAGATTGTTGTAGAGATAAGTCTTTCTCAGACTTAATTTGTGGTTGCTTCCAACTTGTTTATGACTTCAATCTTCTCTTGATTTGTGTATACATCTTAGACTTCTTTTGTATCTCACAGCTTAGGATACCTGTTAAATGCTTAGGAGACCTACTGACTATTCAAAATTCATTTGCAAGTGTCATTGCAAGTAAAATAATTATTAAGATACACTTACAAAATCAACCAACAATAAAAGCTGGTGAGGCTGTGGAGAGAAAGGAACCATTCTCCACTGCTGGTGGGATTGCAGACTTGTGCAACCATTGTGGAGATCTGTGTGGAGATTTCTCAGAAAACTAGGACTAGGGTCCCATTTGACCCTGCTATCCACCTGCTAGGAATATACCCAAAATAATTTAGAAAATCACATTGGAAAGACAGATGTGCACCCTTGTTCATAGAAGCTCAGTTCGTGATAGCTCAATCTTGGAAACAACCCAAATGCCCATCAATTGGAGACTGGAAAAAGAAGATGTGGTGTTTTTTTAAAAAATAAAATGGAGTACTACTTTGCCATAAAGAATGACAAGATTGATTCATTTATGTGCAAATGGATGCACCTGGAGGACATGCTAATGAGTGAAATCAATAGAGCACAGATAGGCAAATACTGGATCTTCTCCTTGATATGAGCACCGGTAGATGCAAATGAGCTCTAGTAGTATGACAGTCTTTGCAGAATGGGAGATTTCCAAAGGGAATTTGGTGTGGGGACGTAATGAGGAGAAGGAATAAATACGATTGTGAAAGAAAATAAATGAGCATGTATATAGGGGGTGGGGAGGTATGGGTGGGTGGTGATATGGGTAAAAATGAGAATTGACTGTGTCATATATTGGTACAAATTCCCCAATGTTATATGGGATTGTGAGATGTATGCAAATTGTACCAATAAAGAATGCAATTAAAAGAAGATACACTGGATTCTGATTCCATAAAGACGTCTTAACTATCAATGCAGAAAGCAATGCCTAAAACTGACCTAGTTCTCCTATTCTCATGCAGATATTGACCTACCTTGAGAAGAATTTAAACATATGTTGACATTTGGAGTCTTCTATACTTTATGCTCTTTCCTGGAACGAATGACAGAAGCAATTTCTTAGGATTATTAAAAATCTAGAATGTTTGTCTTGAATTTATTTAATCGTTTTTATATGTACAATTCTTTTCTCAACAAAAATTTTTAAAATTATTAATGTTTTAAGATATTCTGCCCCATCTCCAACTTGGAACTTTAATACCACCCAATTTATTGGAATAGAAAAATTTATCCCATTAAGTATTACTCTAAGCTGCATGAAAGAAGACAATTATGGTGCCAACATCATGAAAAGGGTGGAAGTCTGAATTCTAACTTAATGATTTCCCAAACACATAGTAAAGGGTTGTAGGCTTTCAATATAAGTTTATGTTAGTGTACATGTGTGTATATGCATGTGTTTGTATGTATATATGTGTGTGTGTGTGTGGTAGAGGAGAATGTGTTGGGAAATGTGCTAAAAATTATGCTTTTAAAGTATACCCCTGCTGCTAAAGTTTGAATTCTAAGATATTCATTTTGTATTTTCCTGAGTGTATTTAAAGTATTGCATAGAATTAAGTATTTAAATTCATTATTTTCAAGTTGTAAAGAATGATTCAGGGCCGAAGGGTTAGCTCAGTGTTCTGGCGCCTGCCTCGCAGGCCCAAGGCCCTGAGTTCGATCCCCGGTAAGCACATACAATGCTGGGTGTGGAGATTCATGCCCACCAACAATCCATACCACATACCACAGTGCCGGGTGTGGTGGCTCATGCCTGTAATCCCAGCACTCGGGAGGTCGAGACAGGAGGATTGCTGAGTTCGAAGCTTGCCTGGGCTACATAGTGAGACCACATAGTCTATGTACCCTGTCTCAAAAAAAAAAATTGATTCAAATTGTTTCACCACTTACAGATTATTCCTTCATTATATATTTTAATTGAATTTATTGCTACATTTTAACTATACATTATGATCACACTTACCATTGAGAATTTTTACCTAAACTTAACACATTTTGATTTTTATTTTTCCCATTCCTCTGCTCTCCTTCAAGCCTGCCACCTTCCATTTATATATATATATATATGTGTGTGTGTGTGTGTGTGTGTATGTATGTGTGTGTGTGTGGTTTATTTTTATTTTTCCTCTTTATCTTCAATTTTTTTCTTTTCTTTGTTTTACCCTACTGCCACCAGTTCTCCTTCCCCTTTGAAGATTTTCTTCCTAGCTCACAATATTTATTGTACATTTTAGACCTCATTTACACTTTCAATTTCTCACACTAGAGAAATGATATGGTATTTACACATGTGTGCACTATTTATTTCACTTATGAGCATAACCTCAATGTGCATCTATTTAGCTATAAATATCTCCAATTTATCATTCTGTATGACCGTGTAATATTCCATTTTATTTTTTAAAAAACCCACATTCTCTTTATCCAGTCTCCAGTTGGTGGAAATTTGAGCTGTTTTCAAGATTTAGCTACTACAAACTGTGCTGCTATAAACATGTGTCCACAAATGTTACTGTGTTCCTTCACTTTTAAATAGACTATGTGGTCATTCTTCATCATGGAGTTGGTGAAAACAGGAAGCTCATATGCCTGAAACTTTTAAGAAATGACAGAGATTTAAATAAATGTATTTTCCATACCATTACTCTTTGCCCTTACACACACACAAACACATACCCACATATACTCACATACACATGTGTATGAATGCACATATACATAAATACATTTAAGTATGTTGAAATGTTTTTGGAGATCAGAATATATAAAATTCTTCATATTCTGTCCATGATGGCATGATTTCAGGACTGTGCCTAGAAATTATAGAAACTGACAAAATTTCTGTCGATACTCCCTTGTAAGCATTTATCCTGAGTAAACCTGCAGCCCACTGCCCAGTAAATGTTCGTGAACAGATTGTTGAGCTACTATCAGCTGGAGTTGCTGACAATCACTGAAAGCTTCCAACCTCATTAATTATGTGCTCAAAAATACAGCATTTGGCACATAAAGAACTGTTAATTATGCCCAGATCATAATCTTAATTTTCCAGTTTATTATTTCTTCATCATGTCCTGACTGTCTGAGTAAGCAGCTTATCTCCCAATATCTCCACTTGCCAAGCAGATGTTTCCTCTCTGTAAACAGATGTTGGCACCTTCTAGAAGGAGCCTTCCCTGTCTGGAGAGAAAAAGAATGATAATTAACTTAATTTCATCATGCAAAAAGCTTTAGGAAGAAGTATCTCATCCTGTGTCCAAACCTGGTTTCTTCTCACCTTCCCCATAGAGAAGATAAAAAAAAAAGTTAAGGTATCTTAGAGTTTCTATCATTTCATCATCTGTGTCTGCCTTCTCCATTCTTTTTCTCTCTTTTACTTTTTTGCCATTTGAAGCCAAAAACATTTCAATTTAAAATTAAAATTTCATTTAAAACTTTAAAAATTACATTGAAATGTTTTCATCACAAAGGATAAGTTATCTTTTTTAAAGTCAAAATTCTAAAATGTAGATGAAAGGATGAGATTAAGATTTATAACAGAAGTGCATTCATGAGTTGAAGTACTCTGTTCTTAAAAAATCAATTTATTGAGGTATAAGTTAAATATAAAATCACTTCTAATATTTAGTTGCATGAGTTTTGACATATATGACAAGTGGTAATGTCTTGATCTAGTTGTAGATGGTTCTCACTATCCCAAACATCTTTTTCATAATCTTTGCAAACAATTGGCCTTTCTCTTCCAATTCTTGGCAACCAGTCTGTTGTTAAAGTTTTACTTTTCCATGAATATTACATACATGAAGTCATATAGTATGCAGCTTTTTATGTCCAGTAACTTTTACTCAACTGTACATTTGAGACATGATTGTGTGATTGATGTAATTTCTTTATTTTTACTATTGCTCAGTACTCGGTTAAATGGATAGGTCATAGACTGTTTAGCAATTTACCGGATAATACCTTTAGGTTGTGATCAAGATTTGATGATATATGGTTCTTTAGGTGAAAATGTTTTCATTTTTCTTAAGTATATAAGAATAGCATTGTTGTATCTTACATTAAGTGTGTATTTCAATTAATAGTACATTACCTTATACTTTATCTGAAAAACTATACTGTTTTGCACTCATGTACCAGTATAATTAATAAGTTTTCAGCTCTTAATTTTGTTAGTTTTTCATGTTAATTTATTGGTACATCATAATTACACTCCACATTGAGAATTTATACCCATATATAAGTTATTTTAATTCTCATTTATCCCTTCCCTTACCCACCCTACCACCCCCGCCCCTATATACAAAAGGTTTCTTTCCTTTTTTTACCATCAATTTTTTTCTTTCCCCTTATTATTTACCCTACACCCCATTTCCCTTTGAATATTTACTATTTCTCAGTATCAATCATGCTTTCTAGAATATATTTACAATTTCAGTTTCTCATACCAAAGAATAGATATGATATTTACACATCTGTGACCCATTTATTTCACTTATGAGTATCTCCTGAAGGTATGTCCATTTGAGTATTAATGACTCAATCCCACAATTCTTTATGGCAGAATAATACTCCATTTTATTAAAAAAATCCATATCTTCTTTATTCAGTCTCCAGTTGATGGGCATTTGGGTTGTTTCCAAGATTTAGCTATCACAAACTGAGCTCGTATAAATATGGATGGACTTATGTCACTGTAATATGAATCATTTGATTCTTTTGGGTATGTCTCCAGCAGGGGAATAGAAGTGTCAAATGGGACTTCTAATCCTAGTTTTCTGACGAATCTCCACACTGATCTTCCTAATAATTGTACCAGTATACATTCCCACCAACAGTGGAGAAGGGTTCCTTTTTTTTCCACTACTGTGCCAGCATTTGTTGCTGGCTAATTTTGAGATAGCAGCCATTATAGGTGGAGTGAGATGCAATCTCAGTGTTGCTTTTAACTACATCTCTCAACTGACCAGTGACATTGAGCATTTCTTCATATACTCCTTAGCTGCTTTTACATCTTCCTCTGGAAAATGTCTGTTCATTTCAGATGCCCATTTTTGAACTGGGTCTTTAAATTTGGGAAAGCATATTTTTTAAAGCTTTTAATATATTCTAGATAGTAGCCCTTTGTCTGAAAAACTACTGGTAAAGATTTTTTGCATATTGTTGGTTGCCTTTTCACTCTGCCGGTGGTTTATTTTACTTTTCAGAAGCTTTTTAATAAGATGAGATCACATTTTTCGATTTTTTTCTCGTAGTTCTCATGTTATAGAGGTTTTGTTAATGAAGTCTTTTTCTAAGCCAGTGTCTCCAATAGTACTACCTGTTCTGAAGCAGGCTTAGAGTTTCTGTTTCAGTATTACAGTCTCTAATCCACATTGATTTTAGTTTAGCACACAGTGAAAGAGACAGATCTAGCTTCAGTCTTTGGCAGGTGAAGCCCAGTTTTTGCAACACCATTTGTTAAAGAGGCTATTTGGCTCCTTTGTTAAAGATGAGGTGGCTTAGTGTATCTGGAGTTATTTCTGGATCTTCTAATCTGTTCCACTGATCTTCAGTTCTGTTTCTTTGCCAGTACCATGCCATTTTTTTTCACAATGGCTTTGTAGTAAAGTTTCAACTTGGGGGTAGTGATACCCCCAGACATATCCTTGTTTCCTAGAATTGCTTTTGCTCTTCTAGGTTTCTCATGGTTCCAGATGAATTTTTTGGATGATTTTCTCTAGATCTGTGAAATATGCTGTTGGGATTTCAGTCTGGATTGAATTGAATCTATATAGGAGTTTTGGGAGTAAAGCCATTTTGACAATATAGGTTCTTCTAATCCAGGGACAAGGGATGTCTTTCCATTTTCTTATATCCTCTTCAGTCTCCTCTTTCAGAGTGTTGTAGTTTTTGGAGTAGAGGTCCTTTACCTCCTTTGTTAGATTATCCTAGATATTTCATTTTTCTGGGTGCTATCATTAAAGGAACTGACTCCCCAATTTCTTTCTCAATCTGTTATTTGTGTATAAAAATGCAATTGATTTTTGAGCATTAACCTTGTGTCCAGCTGTGCTACTAAATTTGGCGATTAAGTCTAGTAGCCTTTTGGTTGAGTTTTTGGGATCCTCTATATAGAGAATCACATCATAGGCAAATAATTATAGTTTAACTTGTTCCTTACCTATCTTTATTCCTTTTATTTCTTTGTCTTGCTTAATTGCTGTAACTAATGTTTCCAGCACTATGTTGAACAGGAGCGGTGACAGTGGACATTATTGTCTCATTCCTGATTTTAGTGTAAAAGGTTTCAGTTTTTGTCCACTTAGTATGATACTGACTGTTGGTTTCTCGTAAACAGCTTGTATTAGTTTGAGAGAAAGTCTATCTATTCTGATTCTATGTAGGGTTTTGATCATGAAAGGGTGTTGGACATTGTCAAATGCTTTCTCTGCATCTATTGAAATGACTGTATGGTTTTTATCCTTGAGTCTCTTGATACAGTGAATAATGTTTATTGATTTACATATGTTAAACAATCCTTACATCTCTGGGATGAATCTAACTTGGTCAGGTTGTATGATCTTCTTGATGATTCTCTATTGTTTGCCAGTATCTTGTTGAGTATTTTTTCATCAGTGTTCATTAGGGAGATTGGCCTGTAGTTCCCTTTTTGGATTGGGTCTTTTTCTCTTTTTGGAATCATGGTAATTTTTGCTTAAGGAATGAATTTGGAAGCACTGCTTCCCTTTCAATTTCATTAAAGGTTTTGAGGAGTAGTGGCATTAACTTTTCTTTGAAAGCTTTGTAGAATTCAGAGATAAAGCCATCAGGGCCAGGATTTTTCTTTGTCAGTAGATTTTTTTTTTATTAAGTCAATGTCACAGATTGATATTGGTGTGTTTAAATTTTTATATACTCCTCATTCAGGTTTGGAAGTTCATTTGTGTCTTGAAATGTATCCATTTCTTCTACATTTTCTATCTTATAGGAATACAAATTTTTCAAAATATGTGTTTGTTATCCTCTGGACTTCCATAGGATCCATGGTTATTTCCCCTTTTTTTATTCCTAATAGCATTAATTTGAGCCTTTTCCTTCCTTTGTTTGATAAGGTTGGCTAGGAAGTCTGCCAATTTTGTCAATCTTTTCAAAGAACCAACTCAAATTCATTGATTTTTTGTATTGTTCTCTTAGTCTCCATTGCATTGATTTTATGCTCTGATCCTTATAATTTCCTCTCTAGTATGAGCTTTGGGTTTGTCCTGCTTCTCTTTTTCTAGTAGCTTGAGGTTCAACATTAGGTCATTTATTTGAGCGTGCTCTGTATTCCTGGTGTAGGCATTTATTGCTATGAATTTCCCTTGTAGAACTCCTTTCATTGTATCCCATAAATTCCTGTGAGCTGTACCTGGATTATCATTTAATTGCAAGAATTGCTCAGTTTATTTCTTGATTTCTTCTATGAACTATCGATTGCTTAGTAGAGTATTATTCAATTTCCATTTGTTTGTGAGGGTTTGGGGTTTCTTTTGCTATTCAACTCCAATTTCAAGGCACTATGGTCTGACAGTATACAGGGGATAACTTTAATTCCTTTGGACTTACTTAAATGTTCTATGAACTAGTATGTGGTCTAATTTGGAGAATGACCCATGGGTGGCTGAGAAGAATGTGTATTCTGATTTTGTTGGGTGAAATACTCTATAAGCACCTATTAAATCCATTTATTTGAAGGTTTGGTTCAATTCAAGTATTTCATTATTGATTTTTTTGTCCAGATGATCTGTCTAGTAGTGACAGCAGGGTATTGTAGTCCCCTACTACTATTGTATTATTGCTTACCAAGGTTTTCATATTCATTAACATTTGTTTTATATAGTTGTGTATATTGGAATTTGGTGCATAAATATTTAGAAATATCATCTCTTTCTCTTGGATTGTTCCCTGTACAAGGATGTAGTGTCCTTCTTTGTTTCTCTGAATCAGTTTTGGTTTGAAGTCTATTTTGTCTGCAAATAGGATAGCCACTCCTGCTTTTTTATAGCTTTCTGTCATATGGAGCATTGTATTCTATTCTTTTACTTTCAGTCCTTGGTTTTCTTTCTGAATTCTGTGTTTCTTGTATGCAGCAAATTGTAGGATCTTGTTTCTTAATCCATTCTGTCAGTCTGTGTCCTTGAATTGGCCCATTGAGGGTATTGACATTATTGGTTATGACAGATATGGCCTGATTTATACCTGTCATGGTGTTTTTCTATTCTTGTCTCTTTTATTCTTTGTTTTTTCCCTTTCCATTCAGATTCTTGTCTTGTCCAATGAATTCACTCTGCTGGGTCTCATGAGTTTTTTACCTTCATTTTTTTTTTCAAGATACTCTTTTGAATGTTTTGGAGTACAAATTTTATAATTGAGAAGTTCTTCAGGTGATCTTTGTCATGGAAGTATCTTATTTCTCAATGGTTTTGAAAGATAGTTTTGCAGGATACATCATTCTAGGTTGGAGTTTGTTTTCCTGCAATGCTTGAAACACTTCACTCCAGGCTCTCCTAGAATTAAGCCTTTGCATTGAAAAGTCTGCTGTGATCCTGATGGGCTTCCCTTTGTATGTGTTTCTTTTTTCTTTTCCCTAGCTGCTTTCAGTATTTTATTCTTTTGTTGGATATATGGAACCTTGATAATTATATGATTAGGTGTAGATTTTTTAATATTATGGCATTTTGGAGTTCTATATGCCTCATTTATCTGTAGGTCCAATTTTTTTCCTTTTCTTGTGAAGTTTTCTGTCAGTTTATCTGCGAACAGTTTTTTTTAATGTCTTTTGCACTGTTTCCTGCTTCTTCATTGACTGTGATCAGCATTATGTTATTCTTCTTTGAGTTATCTAGGAGCTGTTGGATTGATTTCTCATGGTCCCTTGATATTTTTCCATAAGTTATCCCTTTCCTGTTCATTGACTGTGAGTCTCTTCTAGGTCTGAAATTTGATTTTCAGCTTCATTCATCCTATTTTGCAAAATTTCTTTTTCATTTTGATCACCTGGACCTTTTCTTGAAGCTCTTTAAAATTTTCCATTCCTTTTGTTATCTGAGATTCTATGACGTTCCTGATCTTCTCTTTAGTGAAATCTTTCACTGTGGACATCATCTCTGTTTTCACCTCAGAGATCAGTTCTGATTTCTACTATAGTAGTCCTGCTTTTTTTTTTTTTATCAGTTCAGAGAGTCCTGGTGATTGAGCTTCATTTTGCTTCATTTCTCTTTTCCCTGAATTCCCTTGTGGTGATTACCTTTGTGTCTAGGTTCCTGAATTTTTTCTCATTTTTATTGTGATGTTAAGTGCTGTAAGTTTCTGCACAACCTCAGTGGTGCTTACCCAGACTAGTGCAGAGAGGAATGGAGCTACCATGAGACTTCTAGCCTGAGTCCGATGGCAGGTAGGCTGCTAATAGGTAGAAGAAGTCACTGCATGATCTCCATGGCACTTATCCAAAATCTCATCAGTAAGGCAAAGGTCCCCATGCTTCTGGTCTGGCTGTGGGCACCGAAGGCTGCTAGCCTGTGGTGGAAGTCCCTGTGCAATCTCTTTGTCATTTACCCAGACTTGACCAAGAGGAATGGGGCTCTCACAAGTTCCAGGTATGTGTCCGGTGGTAGGCAGGCTGCTAGTAGGTGGCAGAAGTCACTGCACAGCCTCCACAGTGCTTACACAGATTTGCCCATGGAAAATGGAGTTCTCCTGGGGTGGCTAGCCTGGGTCTAGTGGTGGGCAGGCTGCTTGCAGACAGTGAAAGTCCCTGCACAGCCTGTGCGGCACTTACACAGACTCACCCAGGGTGGATGGAGGTCCCCTGGGGCGGGTGGCCTGGCTCCAGTGGCAGGCAGGCTGCTTGCAGTGGGCAAGTGGGAAGTCAATTTTGTTAGTTTTTTTTTTTTTTTTTTTTTTTTTTGCTTTTTGGAGACAGGGTCTCGCTTTGTAGTTCAGGCTGGCCCTGAGCTCACTATGGTGCCCAGGCAAGCCGCCACGAACTCAGCAATCCTCCCGTCTCTGCCTCCCGAGTGCTGGGATTACAGGCATGAGCCACCACGCCCAGCATTATATGTGGTTACCGGGGATCGAACTCAGGTCCTTGCGCTTGCAAGGCAGACGCCGGAACCACTGAGCTAACCCTCCGATCCAATTTTGTTAGTTTTTAAAAAATATAATGTAGTAGAAAGGTAGTGATGCCTAATGATTCAATTTGAGTTTCTCTAAAGATTAATTATGCTGAGCATATTTTTTATATGTTGCTCTTCCTTTCCTCTGTGTACCTTGTTTGGTTACTTCTTTGTTCAAATATATTTTTCTCCTTTTTATTATGATTTTCTGAGTAATTAGTTGTGTAAGAATAAAAATTTTATATACAATGTTCTAGTTTTTCTTTGGATAAGGGTTTTGCAAATATTTTGTCTCTCTTGGTTGTGTTATGCTTTTAAGTCTTTTGAAGAATGTAAGTTTATAATTTTTTTTTTTTTGAGACAGCGTCTCGCTTTTTGTAGTTCGGGCTGGCTCTGAGCTCACTATGTAGCCCAGGCAAGCTTCGAACTGAGCAATCCTCCTGTCTCTGCCTCCCCAGTGCTGGGATTACAGGTGTGAGCCACCATGCCTGGCACTGTGGTATGTGGTATGTGGTATTGATTGTTGGTGGGCATGAGTCTCCACACCCAGCATTGTATGTGGTTTCCGGAGATCAAACTCAGGACCTTGCACTCACGAGGCAGGCGATGGAACCACTGAGCTAACCCTCCAGCCCATAATTTTATAATTTTTGTGACATCTAATTTTTATTCTCTTTGTTTTGTTGAAAATATTTTCAGCCCTTTCATTGAAATTGGCACATAAATGTCCAACTGTTCTAGCACTGTTTGTAAAAAGACCCTTATAGTGATGAAACAGGATTTGGTTTTGTTGGGCATATTTGACAGAGAAGATAAGTATGTTTCAGGAGAGACTTTCCCTGGCAGTAGCATAGGTGAGTCACTTTTTAGGGTATTTAGAAAATACACATATCTCTATATCAATATAGAGGGAGCTATTATAGGATGATCACATGGTCACAATTTCCATTTTTCCTAAGTTGTTATATAGGGGTCATGCTGTCTACCTGGTATGCTGTGAAGACAGAGAAAGCAAGTATTAGAGACTCTCTTAATCTCAAAACAACAGAAAATATCTTCCTGGTGTACTAGATCAAAATAGTATAAAAGTTGTGTATATTCTACTCTCTCATTTGAAATTTGAACTGAGCAGTCACAAGTTGACTATTCCTTTCTGTTGCACTAACTTTGAATGTAGGACCTCTGATGAGACAGAGTTCTGGTTTCCCTAGTTGGCCAATCAGAGTTGGTAAGTTTTTTTGAGACAGGATCTCGCTTTGTAGTTCAGGCTGGCCCTGAGCTCACTATGTAACCTAGGCAAGCCTTGAACTTAGCACTCCTCCTGTCTTTGCCTCCTGAGTGCTGGGGTGACTGGCGTGAGCCACCATGCCCGGCACTGTGGTACGTGATACTGATTGCTGGTGGGGGTGAGTGACCATGCCCATCATTGTTGTATGTGGTTACCAGGGATCGAACTCAGGACCTTGTGCTTGCAAAGCAGATGCTAGAACCACTGAGCTAAATCTTCAGCTCTGGTGAGTAGGCTTTTAAAGCATTCATTTGCTTACACGTAAGAAAAGTGTGGACATGCTGTAGTTGTTATTCTTACGGGAGAATAAAAATGTGGTACTTTTCCAAGCTTGTTTATTGTGTGACAAACATTTTCAACAGTTTAGGTGTTCTCTCTGTCCTCTGTTCTGACCTGACTTTGTAGAGTGTAAAGGTGGGCAGCATATGAGAATGTTCAGGATCTGGTACCAGTTTTCTCTATGCAGGTCTCACTATTGGATGGATAGAATTTTTTTTCCTTAGATTCTGGAATTACAGAGCTCTAGTAATGCCCTAGTATACGGTTTTGCCCTTAGTACTGTGCTAGATATCAGGTCCCTCTGTTTTGTGATGTATTAGTGTGCAAGGAGTTTAAACGTATTTTTATCACCTTCCTGTTAGCCAGAAAAATACACAGGTTTGAGAAAGACACCTACACAGCTGACTTTACAATTTACTTCTGTCAATTTTGTATGCCTTGAGGATTGAGCAAAGTGTCCATCAGCATGCCCCATCAATTTGTCTGTGGGAAGCAATTTTATCACTTTACATTTTAAAAATAAAGTCCTGTAGTATCAAGTACACAATAAAAAGTGTGATTTATCACCATCTAAATACAGATATGAATACATGGCCACCAGTATCTAAGGCAGACAGAAAGCCAAATCCAGTTGTTTCTCTTCAATTTGAAAATATATTGAAGTTACTTTGGAGCCACCATATACAGGAGCTAATAATTTGGTCTCTTGGTTGCATTTGCTTGTAGTGTTTAGTGAGCAACTGTAATGAACAACTATACAATGAAATTATTATCTTTGGCAGGCTGTTAAAGTCTGTTAATCTGTTGTGTTTTAAAAATCATGAAAAAACTGTTGCTGCCAATTGTGTCTCTCTGGTGGTATCCAGATACATTAGTGACAGCTAATTTGCAGAGAAGTTCACCTACAGGCCAGGTGTTTTTCAGGAGCTCCTCATTCTTCCTGCTCATGTTTTTCTTTATCTCCAGGCTCTTAGCATATTCTTACATAAGCTTTATTTCTTTTTTCTTTTTTTTTAACCATCACATTTTTCCCTCCACTTGGGCAGGGGAATGGGAAAAAATGAAAGATAAGACGTGCCATATACTGGTACAAATTTTCAGTGTCAATTGTGATCATGATGTGTATGTAAAATGTACCAATAAAAAGTAAATGGAGGGCTGGAGGGTTAGCTCAGTGGTTCTGGTGCCTGCCTCGCAAGCGCAAGGTCCTGAGTTCGATCCCGGGAAACCACATACAATGCTGGGTGTGGAGACTCATGCCCACCAGCAATCAATACCACATACCACAGTGCCGGGCATAGTGGCTCACGCCTGTAATCCCAGCACTCGGGAGGCAGAGACAAGCGGATTGCTGAGTTCGAAGCTTGCCTGGACTACATAGTGAGATCAGAGCCAGCCCAAACTACAAAGAGAGACCCTGTCTCAAAAAAAAAAAAAAAGTAAATGGAATAAAGAAAAACATTCTTAACCATGATTAAGGGAAGATGTTATATCTCTATCATATAAAGGTTGTTCAAGATTTGAGCTATGGATATTATTTTTATCTATTGTTCTTGATACTTATTGATTCATTTTTGATATTCATTTCAATTGGATTTTTATGCTTTTGGATGAATTTAGTACTGTTAAGGAACTATTTAAGGGATTTGTCTTGAAATCTCCAAGGATCAAACATTTTTCTTTCTAACTGGCTACAGCAGTAGCAAGCACCTTATTAATAAATACTCACTATTAGAAATTGCTTGTAAACTATCTTAAGCATGGGAAAAAATAGAATGAAGAGTGACATGAATTTGGTAGACAACAACTATATATGTCTATATATAGTTGTTATATATATATAAACAACTACTATATGTCTTTAATTTTCCATGGAGACTGATAGATATTATTTTTCAGGGATTAATGTTGGTTTAAAAACAGTTTAGAATGTTATCAGACTCTCTAAAGTACAAGTTATATCAATTCTAAGCATTTGTGGACCCAGAAGACATAGTATCAGGTTTCAGCTGTCCATGCATTGGAAGAAATATGAACTTCAGGGGAGTTTTTATATAAGGAAGCAATTATAATTAAGAAAAGTGATGTGTTATGAAAGGCTATTTAACAAAGGAAATGTAACGTTCTGATATTTTATCTTTTACAGTGAATTAAATTATTGATAAAAATATGGATAAAAATAAAATTTGAAGTTAGAATTTCTGGGTTCTTGAATATTAGATATGATTTACTGATACAGATCCTTGTAGCACTGTCTTACTCAGTGGGTCCCTTAGATAGCTAAAGATGCTACTTTAATATTAAGGAAGCTTAATATTAAATATTATAAATATTATAAATATTTTTGAAGTTTGGTATTTTTCCAGTTGGTCCAGTAGACAGTAGCAACTGTCTTTGCAGAACTGAGTTTAAAGGCTGTTTGGATGTACAAGGCAATAACATGGGTGCTAGGGGGCTGTGGTTCACACTTCCCCCTCATGTTTCTGTATTGTGTATCAATATGGAGGGTGTAATTCACCACTCAATTACACATGATCCTTCCCTGGTGGTTTTAGCACTAAGAAAAAAGTAGGTTTCCAATCAGAATGGTCTTGTTCATTCACAAAAGGAAAATAGTTTCAAGTAGGAGCACATGTCTGTGAAAACTCATACTGCTAATATGTACAAAAAAAGAGATTTAGTTCACACATGTTTTCTATTGCTGCACAGGGTACAGATGAGAAAATTAAGCTATAAGACTTGATTAAAGTTTCAATATGGGAAAATTTGAAAAATGAGGTGCTTATAAAACAATATTCTGACTTTTCTTTCTTTTTTTTTTTTTTTGGGATTTGCTATCTTGTCAGGTGGCAACATACTCCCTCTATAGCAAACAAGTTTTCTGCTCTTAGAGCTACGAAACTCTTCCCATGTGGAATAAATCTGTCTTATTTCTCTGAAATGTGTTCTCTTGCATTCCAAAGTCCTTCCTATATTTCATCTGAAGAAATCATTTCTAATTTGGAAACCTTTGTAGATGGAATCCATATATCGTTTTACTATTTAGTGGGGAAGGAGCTCTCTTCTATGGATACTGGATAATAATAGATTTTTGTGGGCATGACAGCAATATGGCTAGATTCTCTATGAAAAGAATTGCTTTCATGCTGTTATTTGAAAGAAGAATAACAGCCTTTGTTATTGAAGAAATTGCTTCTTTTCATCAAAAATCCTGATGTATCTAATTGACTCTGAGGATATTCCCTTTCTATCCATGCTGAGATGCTGCCTCCAGCACAGATGTGGAAACCACAGATGTCCACTACACCAGATCAGAAGCATTATTTTTTAAATAGTTTCTTATATTGAAACAGTAAAACCAAAGCCATGATCACAAATAATAGAAGCTCTTCTTTGTGTAATCGTTTAAATGTGGAGAGGCATTTCTGGCAAAGATGGTATTCTACATTTTGAGCATTTTTTTGAGGGAGAGGGATGTGAAGCAGATTGTCATTGATTATTCAGAATGTGTTCCTAGAGAGGAGTTTAATAAGCACAGTGTTCTAGAAAACACAGCTTCCAAAGGGTCACATTGCTTGGCCACATGTTATGTATTAAGGAGAATTAATGCAATTGGAGATAATTTCTGCTGTGGTGTTACCATTGCTTGTTAGTGTGAGAGGGTACGTGAACTAAATGTTCCTTAGTTCACAGGGTGGTGCATGATGCATTTTCTTGGCTTTGCTCACAAAGTCATAAATCGACTGAATGGGCTGAAAAACAAACCAAAAAGGATTTGCAGATGGCAAGAACTTCTTGGGGGCTATTCTTGACCAAATGGCTACTTGGCTGTGTTATCTAAAGAACATCACATACTTTCTGATTACTTTAGTGACTTCATAGGTCAAGAGTGACTTGGTCTGTGTCTGATCACACCATTGCAACTATTTAAAATCAAAGCAGCATCTCTTAAAGTCAGCTCAACTGACTGTGTTTTTCCCTTGAGTCGACAGGTTTGTTTGGGTGTTGTATAGACAAAGCCTCATTTATCAGCACTAAAAACCCCATTCATTCAAACTGCTGATTCATAATTTGTGTTATTTTGATGTGGGTGGATCTAAAGTTTATCTTGGTACAATCTGTTAGGACGTTAATGAAATTATTATGCTCATAGTGTAAACTAAATGAAGCTGTAGAGGAGATTGGATCAAGATGGAGAAGTGAGTACACAGCCCTGTTGTCCCATGTGCCCATCCATCTCAAATCCCTAAATTAAACAGAGAAAATGACTGGATATTTAAAAATTATAAGTTTATAATACCATTGTGAAACAAAAGGAATGTTATAACAAAACATATGGAATCAGTTGACTGAGTGCTCCTCAGATGCACAATAGGATAGTGCAGAATTTATAGAGAAATCTCTGGGGATCCTCTAATGTTCCAAGCTGTAGATCCAAGAGGCAGGAGCAGTCTATGTGGCAAAGTCCAGGTGGTTCATTGTGTGGGATGTCAGGACAAGCACACAGGTGAATCTACAATCTATTCCAAAGTTCTAAGGCATGGGCATTTTCCCTTCAACTAATAAGTATGGGAATTTAAATCAGAGAGGAAAGATGGCCATCAGTTGCTTAGAAAGTCTTTATTCCTACAACATAATTTGCTGGGATTTCTTTTTTGGTACATTGTTTAAACAATTTTCCATAATGAGAAGATATAGACTATGCTACATAGAAATAATATTCATGAAGAGTTGCATGTAGATTACCATATATTCAGCATCTAACTGAATATTATGCATCAGAGACAATGAACTTGATAAAGCATAATGCCTTTTAAAAAAGAAAATAAAACGATCAGTGGAGGATGCTGAAAAAAGATGTAAAGTAAGCATCAGTGTATACCGTAGGGTGAGAAACTAGACCTCACTCATGAAAAAAGGAATCCTAGAGATGAAAAACAATATCATTAACAAGTAATTTAATGTATAAATTTGATACCAGATTCTCATTACGCAAACTTTACTCCGTGTTAGAGCCAAAAATTCCAGAAGACAGTACAAAACTACAAATAAATAGGAAGTATGAAGGAAGAGTTCAGATGAACAGTTCAGTCATCAGTGATATGGAAGGTAAAATAATCAAAGAAATTATAATTTTTTTTTTGAGACAGGGTCTTGTTTTGTAGTTCAGGCTGGCCCTGAGCTCACTATGTAGCCCAGACAAGCCTGAACTCAGCAATCCTTCTGCCACTGCCTCCTGGGTGTTGGGATTACAGAAGTGAGCCACTACACCTGGCAGGATTTTAAAAATGAATATATCTGCTTTTGGATGGCCTATGATTGACAAAGTAGGTAAATGAAAAAGACACACATATACTCATGCATATATATATATATATATATATATATATATATATATATAGCATTTAAATTTCAAACAAAGTATAAAATTTCTAAAGACTAAGAAAGCAAAAAGAAAAACTTTTGATAATCGGAATCAGCTTACCATTAGAGTTATAATTGGAAACACTTGAGAGTAGTAGAAACTAGAGAAATACCATTAGAGTTTATAGAGAAAATAATTTTACATCCATAATTACACACTGGGGGAAGGGCAGATAACTTATCTTTTTCCTTCATAATCTTTCCTAATGATCTTCCTCTGGATTCAGTGTCTAAAACTGTCATCAGATAGGCCTTTCAAAAGATGTGTTGGAGTGCTTTTTTTCCCCTGTGGGTGGGAGTAGATAGTTGTGACTGTGTGGATGAGCTGTGGTGGTAGATTGGATAATTGTTCATGCTTTCTTTTAATGTTTGAACCATGCTTTCTCACAGTACTGCTAGGTGGAGTAATCGTTTTGTTGGGGTCTGATCATAGAGTAGTGAGGTAAATGCAGAAGGGTTAAATTTGCTTATGTTGTTTTGATGGGTTCTTCTATTTCTACCATGTGTCATGAGAAGAAAGTTCCTCCGATTGGTGCCATTCCCAACAAGGCACATGGAATAGATTGGTCTTTGAATCAAAATGATATTTCCAAGTGTGGAGAATATCCTGGTCAATAATGGCAGTTTTCATGCCTGCAAGTCAGCCATGTTATACAGCCCTGAATTGAGGGCTGTTTACTGTGCAACAGAAGTGGATTTTAATGGATTAGGAAATGAATTTGCACAACCAGGCAAAATATGCTGGGTAATGTTGATATAACAATGACAACATCTCAGCTGTTTATAACTGCAAAGGTTTATATTTTTCCTCACACCGTTTAAGGGTTAGGTGTGATTTTGCTTCAAAGTCTCTTTATTCTTGGATCCAGTCAGATAGAGTCTAGAATCCAGTCTAGTGCATCGGTAGTCTATGGCCTGGGGGTAAGGAAGAGGTGAGGATAAGAACACTTGTGTTGTTCATTTTCAAAGCTGCAAGCCAAAAGTAAGCCAAGACAGTTCTATTCACACATCATTACCATAGGAAGTCATACTCATATTATATTCCAGGGTTTAGTAGGCTACAAGTATATAATTCCCATCAGCAAGATCCACCATAAAAGGTTCATAAAAAAGGGGAAAATTGATATTCATGCTAAATTTATCCTATTTTCTGCTACATAGGTCCTGCCAGTTGACATACAAATACACTAGTTATATTCTGATAAAAGGAGGGAAAATCTTCAGCTTTCAGGATCCTCATGTAATTGCACTGTATATGGTGGCATGTTTCATATCATGATGGAGTTTTTGGGGGTAGAAAGCAAGATGCTTAAGAATACTTCGTAGCTTTTGCAAGAGCCTTCAAACATTGACTCTGTTTTTTCCCATCTAGCTATTGGGACACTTGGGATCTATTTCCTAAACAATAAAAAGAGAGTAACAGCTATAGTTTTGTGTATCTTTCAGATTCAGAAGGCATTAACTTTAAAATATTTGTTTATAGAGGTGCTCAATAAATGAAAACTGATGTGTTTATTCCTTTGTTTAGAAATTTTGCTGGAAAAATTTTTGTATAATCTGCTCCTGCAGGTTAATATGTATTTGATTAATGCGTTGGGGATGTAGTTTAGTGGTGCAGCACCTGCTTAGCAAACAAGAGGCTCCGAGTTCAATTCTTGACCAACAAACAAAAAAGAAATATATAGTTAGTTATAAAATATATGGCATTTAAACAAATGAGCCTAACACAAGTCCTCTTTAGTATAAAGGCACCTGTAACCCAAAAAAGGACCACCTGGCAAAAGTCTTGAGCTGTCAAATCTGTATATGTTGAGGGAAACAAAAGCACTTTAAAGCACTTTCACAAGGGTTATTATTATGGAAGATAGTTATTTGAAAACCACACTACCATTTTTGATGATAATTACAGTAACTTTTATTTGAATTTTTAAAATCTAGAAGACAGACATTTTGGACTAATTTGCGCCATCATGAAATTATACTCCCAGAATTAAACAGCATCATTCCAAGGCTTGTATTCAGATATGTGTCTCATAGAAGGTAGCACAGACTGTTTTCACAGCTGGTATATGTATGACTGTGTCAGCTTCCTCAACAATAGTGTTTTTTCCTCCTTCCTTTTTCATTATTTGGGCTTGAGGCAAAATATACTGTGTTACTTAAAATCCAGAATGGATTTGCTCAAAAGGAACTACTGAAAGCCCAGCATGCCAATTATATCTTTTCCTTTGAACTCAGGAGGAGATGCACATGTTCAGTGCAATGTAAAATGAAATGTCTATTTTCCAAGAAGGCAGAAAGTTTCCCTGACAATTATATAGATTTTCTTTCTGGGATGAGAAATAATAAGTGGGAGCCCTCTGGAAAGGCTTCTCATAAAACCAAATGGGCATATACTCCTCAATGCTGTACTCAGAGTTGTGGGGGTGTTCATACCATCAGACTGAATGGATTACATCTTTAAGTAGCTGCCAATTGAGACACATTAGAACAAAGACAATGTCTGGAAGCTTATGGTGTAATACTGTCTGAATTGAGCAAATGCACTATGAAAATTCATTGACGAATTCAACGAAAGTTTGGAAGAGAAGCAAGATATTAATGTCATCTGGAAAAAATCCTTCATATTCTGCATTATGAGAAGATTGTAGGAACAAATAAGAAGGTGGGGAAGAGTTGACTGTGGGTAAATGTGAACAGAGTAGGGTAACTAGAACAGAGCATTGGGAATCTAGGGAAATTCATTTGGGTGGTAAGTGACTATTATAAAGAAAGAAGAGGGTGGACTGAAAAGTGCAATGGTGTTGAAAGCAGAAAACCTAGAATCGATATTTTTTTCTAGCTAAATAGTTTTAAAATAAGATATGTAAGATCTTTATGGTCATAAATCTGAGGATTATGGCCCTCGTAGATATTTAAAAAATCACATCTTAAGATAAACACATATCCGAAATCATGATGGAGTTTGGGGAACGTAAAGCAGGCAAGATTGAGGCACAGTGGGTGGAGGAGGGCATGTGAGCTCGGGGAGGTAGACCTGGCTGGATCTGTGTTGCAGAGCAGGTTTTACAGTAAGAGTCAAGGAAGGAGCAGTTTCTTAAACTTGCAATAGGTGGTCTGTTTAGGTTTTGTGTAGGAAATAGCAGTGTTGTTGCAATGTGAAGATCTGCATGGGAGGGGATACGATTGAATGCAGAAAGACTGGTTGGAATGGTGCTCTAAATACATGTGGCACAGGGATTTCACAGAAAGGCAGAGATTAGTACTTACCTGGTCCTGCTTTCCTGAGACCTAGTATTGTGCTATTTAACTTACAAATTACTGAGGAAATGGTAAATTAGCTTATTGACTAGTCTGGAGCAAAAGACAGTTTGACAATATTTGAGGGAAAAATGCACTTTTATTTTACTCATGCGACATACGCTGTAGTAATCACTAACCATGCCCCTAAATCTTCTTTCCAGAAGCTTCTACCAATGATCAGAAACTCTTCTTATGCAATCTTTTTTCTTTAATTTTTGTAATAATGCCATGTTTCTAAAATGTACCAGAAATTAAAATGAACACATTGGTTTGTTTAAATAAGCAGACTTCTAAAGTAAGATTAAAAGTCATAGTAAATCTCACATTTTAAAAATAGAGATTCATTATCTTCAAACATGCTCTGCCTTGCTCACATGTGGCATAAGGCAATGCCGTGCCGCCCTTCCCATCACATGTGCTCCAGCCCTGTAAACACACACCAGACACACATGACTTTTGAATCATGGAGTAATCTGAGAGCCTCATAAGGTTATCTACTGCACCCTGCTGCCAGGTTTACTGAAGAGCTCTAAACTTGTCCCCTACCTGTGCCTTAAAGAGCTCAAACTAAATGATTCTGTCCTTCTTATTTCAAACTCACTCTTAGCTTTGGTTGAAATCCATCTTACCTTTTATTACTCCACCTTTCATTCTTTTGATGTTTTCCTTTTTTCAGTTTTTGTTGTCCTGCATCTTATGTAAAGTTTAGCCTGATCTTTTTTTACATCCTAACATGCCAGAATTTGAAGCAAAATCATATTGTCAGCAAAACAGGTCTAGGGAGTCTCCCTTTGGTCCTTTTACTTGGTGGTTAGAGTGTTGCCCATTGGGATGGTATATTCAATTAGGGTAGTCATTCTGCTTTTGGAAGAAACCCTCTGTGTTCCTGTGTCCACCTGAAACCCTGGAACAGAGTTGCTTAGTCACATTCCTCCCTCTGTAGATGTGTCCCAAGGAACTACACTCTGGGAAGCTGATCTATCAGGGGTCCCCAAAATAAAGCTGTTTATAAAGTGAAGTCCACTTCTCTATTTTTAATATTTTACTGTAAAACTCCCCACACTTCAAAAATCTATAGCTTTGCCTGTCCCAACTTCATCCCCTTGGAAAATTTTTATATTAGATTCAAAAGGATCTGCCTTTTGAAATAAAACTTCACTAGTATGTGTGCACTAAAAAGAACACTGGTGTTGTGTTTATTGGCTTGTAAATCTGCCAGAATGTAAAGAATGAGGTGTTGCTGACCTCCATTTCCATGTTTAGCAGAAAGGAAAATTCCAGTTCTATTCACCAGTGCCTGTAACAACAGGCAATTCTGTATTTAATTTGGACGATAGTGTAAGATTACATTTTGATTTGTGAACCTTTTCCATATCAATATCATCAGTTTATAAAAAATACAGATATTCTATTCTTTTGTATTTTTTTTTCTTTTTTTTTGGAGACAGGGTCTCACTTTGTAGTTCAGGCTGGCCCTGAGCTCACTATGGTGCCCAGGCAAGCGGCCGCGAACTCAGCAATCCTCCTGTCTCTGCCTCCCGAGTGCTGGGATTACAGGCGTGAGCCACCACGCCTGGCATTGTGGTATGCGGTGTTGATTGTTGGTGGGCGTGTCTCCACGCCCAACATTGTATGTGGTTTACCGGGGATCAAACTCAGGACCTTGTGCTTCCGAGGCAGGCGCCGGGAACCACTGAGCTAATCCTCTGGCCCCTATTCTTATGTATTCTTAATCTTCTTTCAGTCAACCAAGGATCCTGAAAATATTCTCTTAGATATGAATGTAATATTTGTGGAAGACTATTTTGAGGTCAAACTTTTTAAAAAGACATAGAAATAAAACTTAAACTAGATCATTAATGAGTTGATTCCTCTTTTATAGATAGGAACTTTTATGTAAGTTTTAGTGTCAATACTTGATATTTTGTGATATTATTCTATGAGTTTTCCCCCTTTGCTCTTTCCTCTTTCATCTCATTCCTTATTCTCTCCAGTAAACAGTGGATGTATAATGCCTGTGGCAGTATGGAAAAAGAGAAACATTCTACCAGCCCTAAGCAGTTTATTGGCTATAGAATAATTGTCTTAAGGAATTATGAGGTAGTAAAGGTTTCCCTCATATACATTTAAATATCCCCATTAAGTGAGAGGGAATGATTGTGGCCTTCAGATCATGACAGAGATGTCTCTGGTTCTTGGCTGCATACTGGAAAGATCTTAGGAGTAGTAGCTTCATAGGACTTGTGGGTTGGTGGAGTGATAGCAACTTTGCCAAAGCTTTTTGTGCCCAACAAAAATTGCCAGAGAGTTGTTGGACATGGAAAGGCAAGGCTGAGAGGATCGCTAGACCCCAGAGTAAAAACATATGTGCCACAGAACCACTTAACACTTTGTCTTATTTGATAGATACTACAGGTGACCAAGCCCGTCAACCCCATGGTGCTGCCTGCAACATCTTTGAACTTCTGTATGTATTGTGGAGGATTTCCTTAATGCCTAACCATGAGTTTCCCACTGGGTAATGGAGATGATAGCTTGAAATGTAAATTAAGTTGTTTTATAGATGTGTTGATTATTTCCCGCATGCTTGAGTTTGTGGCCTGAGATTTATATTCTCTGCCTATGAATAATGTTCTTTTAAGTCATTGCTCCCATGAGAAGAATTTACAAAATCTAATAAATGCAAGTCCTGGAGTCTTAAAGGGCAGCACTCTCTAGGATAGAGGGCAAGTGTGTTCTCTTTACACGCTGAGCATTTAAGTGTGCTAATTTTCTTTAGGATAAAAGAAAAAAGAAAACTGCCTTCCCTTCCTTTCTCAGATAACTTCACCACAATTCTGGCTGTAGGAAGCTGAACAATGGAAACAGCTTCTTCTTCTTGGAGAATTTTGGATCCTTGAGAAAGAGACACAAGAATGCAGGCCTTATTTTTAGGCCATTTTGGCTTTTGGCTCTGAAGATATGCCTTCAGAATGACTGAGAAATAGAATTTGTTTTTGATGAAATAATTTTCATACAATTATTCTCTAAGACGATCCATAATTTACTGATTGTTTGGATGGTCTGGTATTTCAATGTTGACTTCCCAAAATATTTGTATTTTTTTCTTCAAAGCTGAAATGATATGTGCTTGTGTTTACACATGTATGCACACGATACGGCATTTTCATCCCAGCTTTCTTTGTTCTTTTAGTTTCAGTCCAAATGAAAAAAAAGCACCAGTGAAAAATACAGATTATTGAGAAAGACAACTTACTGCCTTCTCTCCTTTCATGCACTTGGTGTTGACAAAATGTGGACAGTTTTGGATAGATCAAAATGCTTACAATAGTTTATTTAGTTTGGGAATCTTTTATGCCAAGTCAAAACCTGGTGATTTACATTCAAAAGGTGACACTTTATATTTGGATGTAGCTACTAGTTTGGACAGTACAGTGAACTTTGCCAAAGATCTCCTTCACAGCATCTCTTTAAGAACCCTGATGAGATGAATTAGAGAATGAAGGGTCAGTTTGGAAAGTGTTTATTGGATGATATGAATAATTAGCAGAAGATCCTTGAATGGAGGGGGAAACCATATCCTTCAGACTCACTGTGGTTATTGAATTAAACCTTCCTCAGTTCAGCTGCATGTGCTTCACACATACACATTTGTACCTGGAAGGGAATCATCATCCCCAAAACAAAAACAAAAGCAAAACCAGGAACTTCAAGTTAAGTTGGCACCTAAGAGGGGAAAAAATCTAGGAAAACCCAAATGGAAAATTCAAAAGAAGTGAGGGACACCACATTTACTGAATAAAATTACAAGTTTCTCAGTTAAAATTGAATCAGCAACACATTTTAAAATTATAAATAATACTGTAAGAGACAGAGTTATGCTTAAAACTTATTCATTGTTCAACTTGAAATTTAAATTTTATGAGGAACACGTATTTTAGCTGTAAGTCCCAGGACAAGTAGGCACATGTCCTGAATTGTTTGTGTTGGATGAGCAGAGCCTAAATGGCTCTGTCTAAAAAGTCAGGATCCAGAAATAGTGTGGAACTCTCAGGGTAAACTGAAGAAAATCCTCCCTTTGGTTTGTGCAGGGGTGTAGGTGAGCCCTAGTATTCTGATGATTTGTGGTGTGGAAGAATTACTCTAGATTTTCCAGAGAGACAGAGAAGTCAATTCAAGGAAGAATAGAAAAAAGAAGCTGACTCCTGGAAGTGCCAGTTCCCATGGAAAGAACAACCACAGAAGGCAAAGGATTTTGAGAGTGGTAACCTGAAAGGGAAATATAAAGCAAAAATAGAGAAATTAATTTTCCATGTTGTTGATCACTGAGACCTCTTCTCTATTTTCTAATCTGTGAGTTTTCCAGGGAAAACAAGGGAGATTTGAATATGGTGTGGTTTCCCAAAACTAAGTGAATGGGAATCAGTCTGACTTTTTCTGTCTTTTCCTTGATTTAATGATTTTATTTGCATTCATATGTATTCATACCTAATACAAATAAGTATTTGCATAGTAAAAAATATATATTTACTATATATACACACATACACACATACACACACACACACACATATATATATATATATATATATATATATATATATATACATATATAGTAAAAATATATATCCATCTTTTAGCTTGGTGATTTAAGAAAGAGGCATCTCCAATCATCTGAAAAATATAACATGCACTTAAAGAGTATAAGTCAATATCTTGGTCATTTTTATTTTCATTTGCATTTCCTCACATCTCTTCTGAATTCTATAAACATTTAATCCATAGTAATTAATTAAAATGTCTTTTCATGTTGCTCTTCATCAGCTCTTAGTTTAAATGCCAAACACTCCAAAACCACAGATTCTTGTTTTAATCCATGAGGATAATCAGCATTTTATATTCTTCCTCATGTGCTTACTATTAAGGAGTCTCCAAATTCTGTTCTGAATTACCACAGATATGCTAAGTATATGTATAGCAGAAACTTGCTAATTTGTAACTTAAAAGACTGGAAAACAATGAGCTTAAATTAATTGGGTATCTGGTAATTTTTAAATCTCAAAACAACCAACATAATAGGCTGGGAAAGAACAATTATTATACTTTGTGTCACGCATTTTTTTATATGAACACATAATGGCTTACCCAAGACTTCTGAGTTACCTCATAACTATGTATGATTATGCAGCTATGTATTTTGGTATTGATTGTAATACAGAAGGCCAAAGGAAATTTACAAAAGATTAATGTATGAAGTTTTGTTGAATGACCAGTTTACTGAATTACAAAAGAATTTCTCAAATTTGCTAGTTTTTCTGTGTCCTTGCTTGTGTCTGTCGTAATATTTGTTGATTGGTATTTATTGAAATCTGTATTGACGTAGACTTATGGCCATTTTTTAAATCTCTGTGACAAAATGATTATGTGAAATTTTAGGTTAACATGTTAGGTTAAAATATGAGTTTGGAGCTGGACGTGGCTCCCAGCACTGGGAGGCAGAGACAGGAGGATTGCTGAGTTCAAGGTTTGCCTGGGCTACAGAGTGAGCTCAGGGCCAGCCTGAACTACAAAGTGAGACCCTGTCTCAAAAAAAAAATGAGTTTGGGATTGAAACATGCAGAACAAAAACTGAACGTTGGATAGATTAGAGCAATGGAGTCTGGCTCATCACTAGGGAGCTGTGTGACTTGGTCAAATAGTTTATTTTCTGAAGGCCTAGGTTTCCTCATCTGAAATTATAATCAAATATTTCAACTGAGAAATGGATTTATGGGAATCAAGTTGAATTGCACTGTGCATAACAGAGTTGAGCTTCACATCCCCTTCTCTGTGGGGAAGTGTTGGTCTACGTTCCCAGTTACTCGTATTGTGTCTGTCTTGACTGATGGTGGGTTAAGAAGATGGTTCCAAGATTCCTTCTTGCTCTGCTGGTCTGTGCACTCACATCGCCAAGACATTCCAGAACTGTCATGTTAGTGTCAAGGTGTCTGTTTTGTGGTGTGAAGGACCTTGAACTCAGTATTTATCCAGGGCATTTACAGTACATGTTTGGATAATGTAGTTCAGCTAAATGGGATAGCAAAGGAAGATACTTAGAACAACTTTACTAATAAAATCAACACTGATGAAAAATAAAATTATTTAACACGTTTGTGTATATTCAACACCTTGACTGAGTAGACATTTATTGCGTACCTACTAGATACTTTCACAATATATCTGGAGCTCTGAAGACAGAAGGCTTCACAAAGAGCTCCTGGTCTTTGTAGAATCACACAAACAATGTGAAGAGTAAAAGGTGAGTTAGTGGGTCATTTAAGTAGTTCAAGGAAACCCTTAGGGTCTTAATTAGGGCATAAGCAATGGGGGGTAATTATAAAGGAGATTGGAAGACAACAGAATGAACAAGATCTGGGAACTGATTGGATTGGAGGGGAAACTCAGGGCTGACTTCTAAGGCTTTGTATTGAGTGAAAAGGCAGATGAAGGTAACAATGCTCCAGCAAGAGAACACAGAGGAAAACAAATTTAAAGAGGGATGCTAAATACAGTTTCACTTCTTTTGGATTTAAGGAATGAAGATGTGTCATTGTCTTTCTGCTACAGTGAGGTCCATTAATGATGGAAGACCCTATATAAAACAAGGCAAGGACAGAAACAAATTTTTCTAGGCTCCAAATGAATCTGATGTTGTTTTCCTGTTCCTTAATTATGATGATCTAACTACAGAGTTCTTTCAGGTTAAATTTATAAGAGCTGAGAATCCCTCGAGTGATCTCCCCTGACTGTTTTGTCCTTGGCCTTCAAGGCTGTTCCTGGAAGCAACTGATGGGGTCACACGTATTTCAAGCTCTGCCTCTGATGTCTGACACTGGACGGATACCAGGCAAGGGTGTACAACGGGGAGGAAGGTCCTAAACTAAAAATAAAATAAGTAAAATGAAATTTTCTTTTACTTTTAGTTTCTTCTTATGTTCTTGCTGATTCTAATGTTAACATAGCTTTTGGCTTTCACTTTGTCTCTATTGTTTGTCTCAGGAGCAAGTTGAGCTGAATTCTGAAGCAAAGGGTGCCTCATGCTCCCACTCAAGTCCTCCCTGCATGCTTTGTTCTTTCAGTAGTTTCTGGGTTCCCTCCGTGTTTCTTTGACCATACAATAGGGAAGTTGTTTACCACTAGAAGGAGTTCACCGGGTGAAATTTACCCAGGGCTCACTTAAGACTGATGCAGCATGCATGCACGAATTGCTTCCAGGGTTACTCACTCCTTTAGTTTTTGTTAACGGATCTGTCAGTCAAATAAGGAGCTGCTGACAGCAACTTTTTAAGATTCCTTTCTTTTAACCATAACACATTAAACACTTTGAAAACAGATAAGTGAAAGTTTTCTCACAGTCTGTTGTGCATGTCTCCTTGATGTACATTCAGTGTAATGAAATTCCTGTTGCATAAGGAGAAATGTGGTATAATGCTTTAGATCTCATTCTTTGCGTTTTTGTTGATGTGTGAATCGTTTTCCACAAATATATGGTATAAAAACTTAATGTGATAGTGTCCATTTTAAAAATTAAAAAGCCTTCCGAAAAGCAGCTTAACTTTTTCCTTGTAAAGACTGATATTTGTTTACAGCTCTTCTTTGCTGTAATCATCTCCTGTATCCACATGAATGTAGCATTTTGAAACTAGAATAGCAATTTCTAGTATTTCCAAATAACATCTTCTAAAAAGATTACTATTGACATATCCTAGAAACTAGATGGAAATAGATTTTATAATGATGAACTACTCTTGCAAAGAGAACATTACTGGCCCTGATAAATATTAAAGAGCTACCACCATTGCCCCCATGGAAATCATTTTATTTAGTTGCTTCTAAGACCTATTCTTTACACTTTTCTTCCTTTTTATTTCCACGCTGATTTACATGACAACAGTCTCCAGTCCTTGGGTCCTCATCCACTCCCGCACTGTTCTCCCCGTCAGTCCACGGAGGAGATGAGTGACAATGAAGTGAGGAGTAAATGGCTACTGCAGCAGATGAACTCTGAGAAACAAAGGTCCTCTTTTCATGCAAATGTCCACAGTCATTTAACATGAAGGAAGAAAAGAAACCAGGGTACAAGGTATCAAGAGAGCTGGCTAGCACTGGAAGTTGTTCTGTAAAGTCTTGGTGCCCCTCAGAGTGTCATATCTCTCATAGGATCTCCTTCCATTTCATAGAAAGTGAAAATATGTTTCCAATTTTAAGAGAAACATGGAGGACTATAAAAGACAGCCCTCCAGGGTGTGGCTATGTGCGCTGCCTCCTTCCCACTGACAGCCAATCAGCGTGTGCTTGCTTATCTCCGTGCTGACCACTCTGCCTGGGAGGGCTCATTTTTTTCCATTCTTCCTTGAACTTCTTTCAAAGCCTAACTCCAGCTGCATACCATCATCCTTAGAGTCTTTCCCTCCAGATGAACTAATCTTTTTTTTTCAGAATTTTGAAGCATCTTAATTTAATATACATGACTTTATTAGAAGTCCCTTCTTGTGCACTGGATTTTCTAAAAAAAATTGCTAAGGAAAGTGACCAGGAGTTGTACTGTACTGCCTTTATCTAGAGCTCATGATAGAACATATATGTGTTAGATGCACTACCAATATTTTATGAATTGTGTAAGTAAAAAAAGATTAAATTTCTTTTAGATGTGTATCTATGTATTATTGTTTTATTCTAAATTTAAAATCCATGACACTTTGCTTTAAAGATAAAGCAAACTTTGACTTCGGCTCCTTTTGATTAATTGACTATTCAGAGACACCATCAATCACATATGGT
The DNA here is from genome assembly GCA_004025085.1 of Thryonomys swinderianus. NCBI lineage: Eukaryota > Metazoa > Chordata > Mammalia > Rodentia > Thryonomyidae > Thryonomys > Thryonomys swinderianus. The sequence continues at coordinate 5,886 of PVIC010005588.1, read as the reverse complement.
CAATTACTGCCTTTCTGGTAAACTACTTTTTAACTCAGATGCTTGATCTGATTCACATTTTTTGATCAGAATATTATTGCTGATATTATCAAATACCAAATACCTAGTACCTCCATTACGTTCAATTTCAGTCTTTTTTAAGTATGCCTTGGACCCATTTACTTAATCTTCACAACTCTAAAAAATAGGTAGTATTGTTATTATTACCATTTGGTAGTTAAGTTTCTCTTCTGACCTTGCCTAATGTACAGTGTTTTACTCTGCCCAAACTCAGGGGCCAGACATTCAGGGAATGCTTTGTGAGAAGGTTTTTATCTGAGCTATTACTATGCACCGTGCAAACCTCAGAGTAGGGTTCAGTTCAGACAGAGAGGCTTTACTTTAATAAATACAGAAGACACCGTAGTCAAAGTCAGAATAGAAGACTGCTGGAAACTTTTTAAAACTTGTCCAGATGTGGTACAAAAAAAAAACCTACGTGAAAGCCAATAGGTGAGATGATTTGTTTAGGATTCTTTTTAATCACAGTTACTTGATCAAATTAAATTGTGGGATGGATGCATGAACATGAAATTAAATGAATATTATGGAGCTCAAAGAAAGAATACATAAAACTTCCAGAGAAATACATAATATTAAGAAAGTAACACTTCCCTTCATGATAAATGGGACGTTTATGGACATGAGCTTGTGTTAAGGAACTGAATAACTATTGGCAGGGCTCTTAAAGTCAATAGATAAGCAGCAAAGAGAGAAGCAGAAAATATGTTTTGGGGATTTCATGCCTATTTTTGAAGGATATAGAATTTCTTTTGAACAATAGATGCATTTTCAAAAGTAATATATGGTGAAATTAAGGCTATAAGTTCCTCATCATCAAAAGGATTGTAAAAATTAGAAGTGACAGCAAAATTTCACGGTGTGTTCACAGTGTGACAAAAGAAAAAAAGAAAAATAATTCTAAGAGCATTGTTTGTGTGGAAAATTCAGAGGATTTTGCAAAGTTTATATTGAAGAATATCAAATCACTGATAAATTAACCCTTCCAGGAGAAGAGGTAGTGGAGAGCGTGGCACTACATACATGTCTGTTGGACAGCATGACACTTTCCCAGCTAGACTATGTTCTCTCAAATAGGAATAATGCAAAAAACACCCACTTCCAATTCAGAAATTATTTACTTTGATTTCATCTGTGATGAATCTGTTATCTTCCGGTTACTATGTTAAGCACTAGGAATAGAAAGAGAGTAAGTATCAGTCAGTACCCCTCACAGCCCCATAATGTGGCAGATGCAAAAACAGGATGGGGGGAAATATTGAAAACTAATGTTAGAAATTGTAACATTATGACGAGGTTGCTTGAGGATTAAGGAGTAGGAGTAAAAATAGATTAAAGAGAGTAAGCAACTTTCTGAGCTAGATTCACAAAGAAGACAGACCCAGTCTGGTCAGAAGCGTGGGGGGAGTGTTCTTCTCCCAGTGGGAACCGAAGTAGGAAGGAATCGATCTAGATATGAGGAACCAGGATTTTACTGGGGAAATGGTGAACAAGGACACACAGAATGTGGAGCTGCTATACAACATTGTTATGCCCCATTTAAAAAGCTTGATCCTTTAGATTACTTTCTTCATTTTTGAAACTTCTGCACAGAATGTGGCTTTGGAGGTCAGTGGCTGCCGTGGATGATGGGTTGGCCTTTTAGAAAGGTAAACCTGGGCACATGCTCAGCACAGAGGTGCCTGTGAGCTGCCTGTTTATGTTGCTCTAGATGAAGGAGCATGCACTTGGATAGTACATGGAGCTGCATCCTTTTGGGGGAGCTGATGCGCTATCCCCTCAATGGATGTCACTCTTTTTCATTTCTATGCATTGTATTCTCTCTTCCATCTGTTTCCTCTACCCTCCCTTCCTCCAAGTGAGAAGGCCTCATTCCTATTTTGGAATAAAGTGAAAATTAAAGTCTACTATATGGAAAACGTTCTCACCTGACCTCTGCATATTTCATGTAGACACTTAACTTGCGGGAAAACAGATATAAAAGCTTCTTTTCCCTTTATAGTGTAAAGTGGTTGTCTCCATTTATTTCAGCCATCAGCATTAGTTCTGACTCAAGGGAACATCTGACTTGCAGAAGCCAAAGTCATGAAGATTTGGTAATGACTGCATCAGTATAAAGTGTGTGCAGGAGAGAGTGTGTGTGTGGAGGGAGAACAGAAGAGGCCGAACTTTCCCTTCCTAAGTACAAAATGACCTCAAAACAAAAAACATTCTGATATTTTAATCAGTTCTCTTCCCTTCCTGAAAGCAGCTGTCTTCCTGCAAAGCATCAACCTCTGCAGCTCCTCCACAGGGTGCTCGGTCCTGCTGCGAGTGCAGTAACCAGTGACACATCCTCTGTGGTGTTAAGGGGCAAATAATATGACTGTAGCCACTCATTTAATCTTTCAATTGGCATCTGAATACAGGCTGTTATTTTAAAGTAGTAATTAGCTGAACCCTCGGGGTAGTTTTTCTAAATGCTCCCTTGTCTTTTTAAATCTCATTATTTTGCTTCTGTAGCTTGTCTTACTCAACAAAAGAAAAGGTACATAGTGATGATCTAGTCTCTTAGAGATTATTTTAATGTAAAGGACATTTAGACTGATGGCAGCACCTGTAGTCTACGTCAGAGTCAAAGATTTGGCGGTTTCTTGAGTTTACTTTCTACTTACAGAAGAAAAGAGATACAGACAGATGCTTGTGCTACGTTGTGCTTGCACCTGAGAGGCTGGATTCCTGTGCTGGCAAAAGCAGAAAAGATTGATTTGAGGATTTGGTTGGAGAGCCTTCGAACTCAGTTCTTACAAGATAATGTGTACAGAATTGCTTTGTTCATTCCACTGTGTGAGGGAAGTTGAAGCTTCTGCCACAAGGTTCCATCTGCCCGCTCAAGTAGACAGCTGCAATGACTGTTCAGGTAGTTATAGTCTCTCTTCAAGACCAAGGAGAGTGGGGTGGTCCTTTAACTATGTGGAAATATTAAAATGATGCCATAATCCTGGTTTCTTCCTACTGAGAGCACTTACTACGTTTGTAATTAAGTGGATATTCATGAAAAATAGTCATTTCTTTTTGCATAGGACATAACTCTGTAAATGTCCTTTTTGTTTCCCATCATTCTGTGCATGCCTTTTACTTCTCAATTCTTCCTTGCAAAGGGAAGTATTAGAGAAAATGAAAAGGCTAAAGAAGTAACAAACTTGAAATGTCCTGTGCTGAGATAGGTCATGGTAAAATTCACATGGCAATGAAATCAGGCTTCTTTGAGCCATTTGTAACTTACCTCACCCTACAAGAGATAGACTGGGGGTGACTAGGTTACTGTGTGGACAACAGGACTCACTCACTGAGGTGGTCACATTCATTGACTCTGGACTTTGTTCTTTGTGCCCATGCGAAGCTTAGCATCTTCTTCTCTACTCCAGTGAACTGTGAGTTGTGGAGGCTTTGGCTCCTGGTGCCCCATCTCTTCTAGTGCTAGAGATAATCCCCTGTAGCTCATAAGAGACCAAGCTGGGGAGAGGATCCTTTCACCAGTTTCTCAGGCTGACACGTCCAATAGTCTGTGTTCTCAGTGAAACACACTTCCCACGGCCCAGAGCACAGCAAGCTTTCTTGAACCCAGCCCCTTTTTGGATTGCACTCTTGCATACCTTTGCTCCTCGAGAGCTTTAAGTTATGAACTTACAAAGTAGTCGGTTGTGTTACTTGAAGTTCAAGTCCTTACTAAGAATATTCTGCAGCAGAGAGTAGAACTTTGGGAGTTTATTAGCAAGTGTTCCTGATTTAGCCACTGTCTGGGTTCATGGAAGCACATATGTTTGAATTGAGGGAGAAGTTAGTCTTCAAGACTATGTGAAAAAAGCCTCAGTCCACTTCCCTCAAAAGTGCTACATTTAATTTGATAGAATGCTTCGAATTGAGGTCAAAAAGCCAAACTATTATCGGTATCTATTCCAGCCACATTAAGTAATCACTGGCTGTGGACTGCACTAGGAAGAGGCAACCAGAAGCCAGAGAGCTGAGGCCCAGCTGAGGATGGCCAGCACTAGGGAAATAAGTCCTTGGTCCTGAAGAGGGATCTGAGGGGAATATCACTGTCTCCCTAAACCTAAAAAATATATGCAATGTCAGACTGTTTACTTAGTTAAACATTATCCAAATCTGTGTAAAAAATTTTCAAAGAGATCAATTTTTTTGTAAGTAATTTTTTTAAAGACATAAAATTGGCTGAGGATTTAACTTAAGTGGTACTCCTCTTACCTTGGAAGCATAAAGACCTGAGCTTGATCCCCACTATTGCAAAAAAAAAAAATTAAAAAAACATAAAATCAACATGTTCAAAATCAGACTATATATACGTCATAGAAGGATTGTTGTTTTTATTGGTCATAAGTGAACTGAAATTTTTTTCTTTAAAGGTCATAAGATAGAATTTTTTTCCTTTATTGAGTTTATTGGTTCATTTTAGTGCACATTATGATCACATTCCTCATTGAGAATTTGTACCTGTACATGATATATCTTGATTCTTATTTTCTCCCATTCCCCTGCCCACCCTAGAACTTCACCTCACTCTCTTACACACATAAACTTTGTTTCCATTTTTCTTCTTTACAAGGTTTTTCTATTTTTTTTCTCGATTTACTAAGTTATTAGTAACCTAATTTAGAGTCTTTCTAAATTCTTCTGATGTCAGAACAGTTTCATTTTATATTGGTAAAAATTTTGGAAACTCATGATTATAGAAACACATTGGTAGGCTCCCTCTTAAAAGTTTGGGAAGAAGGTTTGCAGATTAGAGGCTCTTGAAAGTCCCACACATCAAGGTAATTATTTAATTATTAATTACTTTACATTTTATGTTTCTCATGTAAGAGAAAATGTGATATTTAGTATTTTAATCTGGCTAATTGCATTTAACATCATGATTGCTAGTTCTATCCATTTGCTTGCATATGAAATTATTTCCTTCTTTATGGCAGGATAATATTCCTATATGTATATTAAGTATGTACTATATTTTATTTCTCCATCTATCTATTGATGGGCATCTAGGCTGTTTTCACAGACTGGCTTGTTTGAATTGCATGCTGTAAACCCAGGGATTAATGCTTTCTAGAGCTTGATTTGAACCTTTGGCCAAGTTTTAGGAGTTAAAGCTGAATTTGTGTGCTGTACTGGGCTCTGTTCCTATTTTTTCCTTTTTCTTTATATTTTTTCTTCTGGAATTTTATCATACCATTCATCTGAGAACATGCATAAAGTTATAATACGTTTGAAAAACAAGGAACATTCTAGTAAATTTTAAAAGAAAAATTTGTGATAAAAATCTGTACAGAAAAGAAGTCTTAACAATGAGTATGTGCTAGAACGTGGTAAACACTAGAAACATGCAAACTGTTCCCTTGAGTAAGGCGGTGTTGCAAGGCACTACTAAGATACTGCTCTGTTAACGAGTACATGAAAATAAAACTTTGTTCCCCCCAACCTGACTGATCGTCATACATCTGTTTTGAGATTATTTAATATGAGCAAACAAAAGAAATTGTCTCAGAACACTGTCAGAAATGAGTCCAATAAGAATTCCAGACATTGTAACATGGTCAGTGAATGCTTTGTTTATCTTAATTACTGGACAGGTTGTTGGATGACTGAGTCTTTAGGTTATGTGAAGGTTTCTGTTTTATATTTATTTGGTTTGATTTTCTCTCTTGGTCTAATTTCCTAATATAGAAGATAGCAGTTTCTTCAGTGTCTAATATCATTTCTGATATTATTTGCCAATTTTTATTACTGCTAGACAATTGCATTATTTGTAACAGGCGGTGAAACAATATTCTT